>JAODAL010008110.1:0-120261 GCA_025379985.1 Phyllomedusa bahiana
GCCCGGGGATCCCCTCCAGACCGTAACAGAGGGGAAGAAACGCCCTTGGATTTGATGAGCTGACAAAATGAAGCTACAAGAAAACAGCTGAACTGATGAAGCGATACATCCCCTTTAACTTTTTAATTACTTTGTATACAGAGCTGTTTAAGGGCCTTTTTGTGGGATGAGCTGATGTTCTATTTGGCACCACTATGGCGCTTCTATGAATTTTTGATTGCTTTTTATTCAATTTTAGGTGCTGTGTGATGAACAAAAATTGCAATTCTGTGACTGCTTTTTTTTTTACGGCATTCAAGGATAGGTCGTTACGCACGTGGCAATACTAAATGTGTGTACTTTATTTATTTTTGATCTTTTTTGGGATGATTATAAAGGGGAAAAGGACGGCGTACGTGATTTTATTATTTTGTGTGTTTTAATTTTTTTTCACTTTTTATGCCCTTTTTCACTCTTTTTGTCCCCACCCCCACCCCATAGGGGACTTTTGTCACTGAACCACAGATCACTGATACAAAGGAGAACAGTGCATAGCAGAACTACTATGTACTGGACTCCATGACAACTGTCAGTCACTATGCCAGGCAATGCCCACAGGGCACGTCACACACAGTCCAGAAGTGTTTCTTATGCTCCTGGGATGTGAGGTGAGCAGACAGCAGTTGCAATCGTGCCACGGCTGCTGCAGGGGGACAGAGAGCAATCGCGATAGATTGTGGCAGCTAATGGGTTAATCACCTGCGGCTGGAACTAAAACCGGCCGCGGGTAATGCGGCTTGAGGCCAGCGGTAATATACAGCTGCTCACATGTTGTGATCATACAAACTCCGCTTGTGAGCTTGCATGATCCTCATGATGTACCCATTTATCAGTTTGCGAGAAGTCAGCTATGAAGTATGGGTTGTCAAATGTCGGGAAGGGGTTAAAGGTAAAGAGTTTTCCAATGTTACATTAGATTTAATGTGAGCCTTTTTGGATTGAACACCTCAACCTTAAAGGGAACCTGTCACATAGGTTATGTCAACCTTGCTGAGGACAGAGTGAGCTAGTGACAGACATGCTGTTTCCAGCAATGTGTCCCTTATTTTTTAAGATACAGTAGTTTCAGAGTATTTAAAGAGGTTTTTTCATTTCATTAAATGGCCTTCAGAATAAGGTGACAGTGAAAACTAGCAACTTTGTAATTGGATGTCGTTTGCAAAGCTGTTTAGTTTTCTCTGTCTCCCTTATTCTCAGTTTTGGTAAACAAACTTGCCTGGTCCCGGTCGGATCCTGCCTCATCGCTCTCCATTGGGTGCCGACTCTTCTAATTTGCATTCCGGCCGGCCCCCAGTTCTATTCACTAGAGCGCGCATTCCTGCGCATGCTCCGTGATGCCGACCGCACCTGTCTTCCTCAGCTCTGTTATCTGTACTATACAGACTCTGGGCATACGCAGTAGCACTGAATCTTTTACTCAGCAAGCACATTCCCTCCTTGCTCCCTGTCATTGCCGAGATATGGCAGACAGGGAGGGGGGAGACCAGGGCTCAGACTACTCTGTGACAAACTACAAATGGAGAAGCAGCCAGGGAAGGGTAGTGTGGGGGAATCCAGGCTCACACTGCTCTGAAACGTACTGTCTCGGGAGCGAGCACATACAGTGAGAGAGGGTGCTGATGTCATCCCCCTTCAGTTAAGAAACGCCCAGCCGGGAGGAGAAGCAACGCCCCTGGATTTGAGGAAGCTACACAATTAAACTAAAAGAAAACAGCCGAACTGATGAGGTGAGAATAACCCTTTATTGCTCAAATGTAACAGTTTGCAGCCTGTTCTGCCGTAAAAGAGTCCACTTAATTAATTTACAGCTGTTAGCCACGCCCACCCATAGCTAACCCCACCCACTCATGGCTGATCCAACCTTTTACTTTGAATAGGTAGACACTTGTAAATAACTGGCAGGTGGGTGGGGCTAGCTGATGGCCGGATTAAACAGAGTAAGACTTTTGGTTTGTGACAATAAAGTCCTTCAGTCTCTGGTTAGATTGTGCAGCAACAACAGTGGTAAAGCCAGTATATATGTCATGTGACCACTGCAGCTTGTGATGGTCTTCAGCGGTCACAGGTCATACATACTGGTAACCCCACTGTGGCCAGTGCTGGTGGAGTACTCATATAAGGATACAATGCTCTGTGACCTCGAACATGGAGAACTTCCTATACAAGGTATTTGTGTGGTTTTTAAATTGTCTCATCTTCCATTCATGTGACTACAATATAGGATCATCACTATTGACATTATGTATATAGGATCATTTTCTTCACTGGCTGAGGATGAATAGAGACAAGAACAAGATGGCGGAGAGTATATTAAATCTCACCCTAGAGATAATCTTCCAGCTTACTGGAGAGGTAAGAGATTCTGATGATGTCACATTACATCATTCCTATCTATTGAAATAACAGATGTTATGACTGGAGAGGGGAGGGGGCTCCTATGATTACACATAACATCATTCTTATCTATGGTAGTAACAGATGATATGACTGGAGAGGGGAGAGATTCTGATGATGTCACATTACATTATTCTTCTCTCTGGCAATAACAGATTAAACGACTGGAGAGGGGAGGCGCCCCCGATGATGTCACATTACATCATTCTTATCTATGGTAATAACAGATGATATGACTGGAGAGGGGAGGGGGCTCTGATGATGTCACATTACATCATTCTTATCTATGGTAATAACAGATGATATGACTGGAGAGGGGAGGGGCTCTGGAAATGTTTGTAGTGATATTTATCAATGTATCTCCCCATAAACAGGATTACACAGTAGTGAAGAAGACTTCTAGTGATTGCTCTCCAGCCGTTGTGTCAAGAATCCTGAGCTCTATCACAGGTCCCCCACCTCTTTTCCTGATACATGAGGAAATCAATGAACAGAAGATCCTAGAACTCGCCAACAAGATCATTGAGCTGCTGACTGGAGAGGTGACAATGCTGGGAATGCTGGGATGTTATACAGTAACTCCACTGGAAGGGTCTGGGTGATGACTGTATCATTGTTTGTGTCAGGTTCTTACAAGGTGTCAGGACGTCGCTGTCTATTTCTCCATGGAGGAGTGGGAGTATGTAGAAGAACATAAGGATCAGTACAGAATGTCATGATGGAGGATCTCTACAAGGATGTCAACATAGAGCATCTGAACATGGATGTCTGGATGGAGGATGAGCAGCCCATCATATCTCCAGGTAACAGACATGACTAAATACATGCGTTTTTTAACCAGTTCCTGTCTGGGCCATTAACCCTCTTTCTGACCAGGCTCATTGTCATTTATTATAGTAGATCAGGGTTTGAACACAATAATGCTTTCTTTTGCTTATTAATCATTCTCAATTAGTCTACTAATTTCTTGTCAATATCATTAGAGGACACAGCAACTTGGGTATAGTCCCTATACACTAGGCGGAAACCAAAACTGTCAGCTCCGCCTGGATGGACTAAATCCCTACTACTGATACCAGGTTACTCAGTTTTAGCCTATAGTTACATAGTTTCTAATAAAAGACAGACGTCCATCCAGTTCAGCCTATTGTGCTATGGTGTTGATCCAGAGGAAGGCAAAAACCCCCATGAGGGAGAAGCCCATTGTCTTCATTCTAGGCAAAAAAATTCCATCCCGACTCCAATCTGGCAATTGGAATAAATCGCTGGATCAACGACCCCTCTCCAGACTCCTGGTCACTGTAACTTGATATATTATTACGCTCTAGAAATGCATCCAGACCATTTTTGAAGCTGGTTATTAAATTCATCATGAGAAGATCCTCTGGCAGAGAGTTCCACAGTCTCACTGCTCTGACAGTAAAGAATCCCTTTCATGTAGCTACTTTCTTTCCTCAAGCTGTAGAGGATGCCCCCTTCTTCTGGATACAGTCCTGGTTATAAATAGATCTTGAGAGAGATCTCTATATTGACCTTTAATATATTTATTATGTCCCCCTGGAGTCATCTTTTTTCTAAAATAAATAACCCTAATCTTTCTGGATATTGCAGTCCACTCAGTCCTTTTATTATATTTGTTGCCCTCCTCTTCAAGCTCTGCCATGTAGTATTTTTACTCACCCCTCTCAGGGTTGTTGGCAGCACTGCCATGGTACCGCATGTTCTGCCGCTACTGTGGTCTTTTCTTTGCCTGCGGTCCGCTCTTCACCATAGGGGGCAGCATGTGCTCCCCAGTACTTTCTTCTGCTCTCCAGCAACCAATCATTCTAAAGCACCATTCTGCTAAGCCTCCCTTGGCTGAAGTGTTTTTTCCCTCCGAAGATTTTTTTGGGTGTGGGACCACCTCTTCCAGCTTCAGGAGATCTGGCTGGGCCAAATCAATGACAATAGGGTCCAGTAAGTCATTTCACTTCCCATTTTGTATCTCAATCTAAATTATCATGGACGGATTCCTAGATTCCGCTTAGAATCACTCAGGTCAGGAACTGTGTCTCTGGAGCAGGACAAAGTTCTCTTCTTCTTAGACATCCGAGTTGCTCCCTTACACATTCCTGTTGTCCTGGACCCATTCCAGCAGATGCAAAAATATAAAGAAATCCAGCAACTTCTTTGTATATAAATTGAATAAAAACTTGCAGCTTTATTTCTTACAAAAAAGATAAAATACCTGTTAGGCAGAAAACATCATGGTAAACAACAAGTCTATGCGTTTCAGGAGAAGTTCTCCCTTTCTCATGACATGACGTGTGTGTCAGGTGAGTACCTTATATATCATGTGATCACATACGTCATAAACACTTCTATTGTGCTAAACATATATTTATAAAAACGTATGATCAGGATATTAACCAACAAATATAAGTTGTAACATTGTAATTCTCTTCTATTGTTTAGACAATGTTTTTCTTCTGCTTGTGAAAATCCATCTCCTAGGGTCAGGCATTCTCCTTCTCAAATGCCCCCTGGGTTCTCTTCACACTTGCAGGCTAGCTCTGTGCAGGGTGGTTGCAACTTTCGAAGCCACGCGCTTTGCATGGTTTCATCCTCGCCTTCTCCTGTCTGCCATTTCAGCTTGCTGGAAAAGCTCTCGGAAAAAGATTCTGTTTCCACCTCTTCCTCTCCTCCCTCTGGTGCTCCTGCGTCTCAAGAGTGGGACGGTTCCCGCTATAATCCTCATTCCAGCTTTGACCCACAGTGCTTGGTATGTGGATCTCATTGGCAAGTTGACCAATGCCCCATGGCCCCTCTCCCTGCACCCAGAGGTCCTTTCCCACAGTCCTATGTGCCTCCCCACTTTATCTCGGCATCTTTCGATGGCATTACTGTTGAAACTGCAGTTTTAAAAGCTTGTGATCTCTAAGACCATTTGGACAATGATTTGGGCCTGCACGCCGCAGGCTGCCCGTATTTATAAAGCCTTCTTTGCCTGGTGCAAGCTGCTTGGTTCTCACCTATTGGGTTTTACTACCCCACGAGTATTATTCTTACTCCAGTCTTGGCCTTTCTGCCTTGAGAGGTCAGATCTCTGCCTTCTTTGTTCTGGTTCAGCGCACTTTGGCCTCCCATCCCCAGGGCAAGACTTTTTTGCAGGGAGTCATTTGCTCTGCCCCTCCTATTCATAGGCTGCTTGAGCCACGGAACTTAAATCTGTTGTTTTGAAGGCCATGCAAGTTTCTCCCTTTCCCATCATTTGCTTCCTTGGAAGGTGTCCTTCCTTGTGGCCATTTCTTCAATCTGTCAAGTGAACTGGCAGCTCTTTCTTGCAGATCCTGTTTTTTGATTCTTCATAAGGAGAAGGTCACCCTACATCCTGTGCCTTTGTTTCCTTGTTTCACCTCAATAAGGACATAGCCCTGCCCTCTTTTTGCTCCTCACACCCTCAAAAGCAGTCGTTGCATTGTTTTCATGTTCACAAGGCCTTCCTGATCTACCTCATGGCCATTGGATCTTTCAGCTGCTCCGACTCCCACTTTGTCATCCCAGATGGCCAGCGTATGGGTTTGGCGTCCTCTAAGGCCATTTTTTTCTAGTTGCTTCCGGTCTGCAATCTCGGAAGCCTACCGGTCCAGGAGTAAACACCTTCCATTCCGGGTCACCACTCATTCGACTTAAATGGTCGGTGCCTCCTGGGCGCTATGGCATCATGCTTTTGCTTCACATGTCTTCAAGACTGTGACCTAGACCTCAGTTCATACTTCATATTGGTGGTCTACGCTAGCCCAAGACGTCAAAGATTTTGTCCTCCCTTTCTCTACCTGTACCCATAACAAATCTTTACATCTGAAACTCTCCAGACTGCTGCAGCCTATACCAGAAAAAAAACCTTAGATCCATATTACGATGGACTTTACATCCCTCTACTACTCATACAGTTATTGGGTGGTCACCGACCACTTTTCCAAGATGTCACAATTCGTACCACTGCTAGATTTGCCCTCCGCACCTCAACTCGCATCCCACTTCTTTCAGCACATATTCCGTTTGCATGGTCTCCTTCTCCATACTGTGTCTAATAATGGAGTACAATTTGTCTCTGAATTTTTTTCTTTGAATTCTGCTCTCATCTTCAGTTCAAATGGATTTCTTTGCAGCTTTCCACCCTCAGTCCAATGGCAAGTTGAAACAGTGAATTAAGTTCTTCGAAATTATTTCCGGCATTTCATTACTGGGCTGATCTACTTGTTTTGGCCAAATTTTCTTACAACCACCTGGATTCAGACTTTGCAGGAGCTTTTCCATTTTTCAGTGTTTACGGGCGACACTGCGGCCTCCTCTGACGTTGCCAACCATCTCTGATGTTCCAGCGGTGGACTTCCAAGTCCAATAAACATCCCGTATCTGGCAAGATATCCGGCAATCAATCTTCCAAGTATCTTTCTGGAAGGCAGAAAAGATACTGAGACCTCGTCATGTGTTTTATCCCAAAGATAAAGTCTGGCTGTCTGCCAAATACATTTGGCTAAAGATCCCCAGCACTAAGCTTGGTCCATGCTTTTTAGGACTCTTCCTGGTCCTTCTGCAAAACAATTCAGTCTGCTAAAAACTCTGTTTGCTTCCATCTATGTGGATCTAGAATTCCTTCCATGTCTCTCTTCTGAAACTGCTTGTCATTAACCATTTTTCTCAAGAGCCCATATCTCCTACTGAAGTGGATTCTAGTGACACCTACGAGGTACAAGATATCCTGGCTGAAAAATGTAAAAGAGGTAAAAGATGCTATCTTGTTGACTGGAAGGGATTAAGGTCCGAGGAAAGATCCTGTCGATGCCCCGGACCTTATCCACAGATCTCTTGCAGACTCCGAAAAAGAATGGGGCTTAACAGGGTGTCACAATGCACACCGTCGTCCCTGCTCTAGACCGCGAGCGTGCTCGTATTTCCCTACACCACACCATGCAGAACTCACCACTCCCCATTCCTGCTCTGCTTTCTTCTTCTACTTGTGACCGGTGCACAATTACCCATTCTCTACAGCATGTGCACACTGGCTCTTTAATACTTAAAGGGACAGAGCACATTTGACATCTTATTACCTTCAACTTTATTAGGAAACCTCCCCTTGTATTTCCTGCCAGGACTGTTTCATACATGGTCATTCCGCGCCTGCCCTCAGCTCAGCTCTGTGTTACGGAGCATGTGGTCAGGAAGTGTTTGAGACCTAATTGCTCTGACTCATAGGCCCCTTTATAACTCTCCATTGGGCATTTGTTAGATTCAGTAGTGACAGACAGATTTAGATATCAGCCTATATAGATGCTGGCCTTAACACTGAAGTGTAAAACAGAAAAAGAAAAGCCCAGTGACCTAACATTACAATCTACTGATCCTTGCTTAAAGACCTACTGTTACATTGTAATCTGTTTTGCCACCACTGACCTTGCCTTGGAATTTGTATGGACATTCTTATATAGAAATGTTATAAAATATCAATGTATATTAATAAAAAATAAAATCTGTTTTATTCTTGGCAGGTGACTGTGCCAGGAGCTCAGACGGACATATGATATTGTCAGATTTTAAAGCAGATAATGGTGGTAACATGCAAGATAAATATGAAGGGCCTGCTATTCATCCAACTAAAACCTCAGCCATTCCATCCAAAGATCAGTCATCTGATCCTTGTAAGCAAGTCCTATATTCTGATTTATCGCAGACTGTTGAGCAAAGTAAAAGTCACATAATGGGTGTTAGACATCAGCGTCGCAGAGGAACAAAGCCGTTTTCCAGAATGTGGCAGATGTTTTAAACAGAAATCAAGGCTTGATGCACATGAAAGAACTCACACAGGAGAGAAGCCGTTTTCATGTTCAGAATGTGGCAAATGTTTTAATCACAAATTATATTTTGCTCAACATCTAAAAATTCACACAGGATAGAAGCCTTTTTCATGTTCAGAATGTGGCAAATGTTTTACTGTGAAATCAAACTTTGTTCAACATCAAAGAACTCACACAGGAGAAAAGCTATTTTCATGTTCATATTGTGGCAACAGTTTTGCTTACAAATCATGTCTTGTTACACATGAAAGAACTCACACAGAAGAGAAGCCAAATTTCATGTTCAGAATGTAGCAGATGTTTTCGTCAGAAATCAATTCTTGATGCACATTTAAGAACTCACACAGGAGTGAAGCCATTTTCCTGTTCAGAATGTAGCAGATGTTTTAGTCAGAAATCAAATCTTGAGACACATGAAAGAACTCACACAGGAGAGAAGCCATTTTCCTGTTCAGAATGTGGCAGATGTTTTAGTCAGAAATCAAGTCTCCATGTACATGTAAGAAATCACAGAGGAGAGAAGCCATTTTCATGTTCCGAATGTGGTAAATGTTTTACTGTGAAATCAAGACTTGAGAAACATCAAAGATCTCACAAACGAGAGAAGCCATTTTCATGTTCAGAATGTGGCAAAGGTTTTACTGTAAAATCAAGTCTTGATGCACATAAAAGAACTCCCACAGTAGAGAAACATTTTCCTGCTCAGAATGTGGCAAATGTTTTACTCACAAATCATATTTTGTTCAACATCTAAAAACTCACATGAGCGAAGCTATTTTCATGTTCAGACTGTGGTAAATGTTTTACTATGAAATCGATTTTTGATACACATGAAAAAACACATAGGAGAGAAGCCATTTTCTTGCTCAGAATGTGGAAAATGGTTTACTGTGAAATCAATTCAATTCATGATGCACATGAACTAACTCACACAAGAAAGAAGCTATTTTCATGTTCAGAATGTGGCAAATGTTTTACTCAGAATACAAACTTTACAACATCAAGGAACTTACACAGGAGAGAACCTATTTTCATGTTCATATTGTGAAAACAGTTTTGATTACAAATCAAGACTTGCTAAACATGAAAGAACTCACAGAGGAGAGAAGCCATTTTCATGTTCAGAATGTGGGAAAAGTTATGTTCAGAAAATGCATCTTTTGAGCCATGAAAGAACTCGCACATCTCACACTCAACTCACACAGCTGTTTTAGTAAAAGGAAAAAATGGTATTACATGATTTTAATGACCTAAATAATCAGGTGTTACTATATGGCAAATGTCATAAAGTAATAATACGAAAAAAAAAATATTATTTTTTTTACATTTTTTTGTTCCTTCAACCTCACCCCCCAAAAATAATTAAATCCCATGTATCCTAAAATGATGCCAAAGACAACTTCATCTTGTCCTGCATAAAACAGGATCACATATGGCTATTGGGATGGAGCAAAAAAAGGCTATGGGGTGGCATGATTTGGACAGACAAGAGAGCAGGCGTGCTTCTGCAGAGCTCCTTACCCACAACAGAGGTTACACTTACCGGCCTATAGTTTCCAGGATAACTTTTTGACCCTTTTTGAATATTGGCACCACATTTGCTATGCGCCAATCCTTTCTGACATACCCATTATTATACAGTCCATAAATATTAAGAATAGGGGCTTATGTATGACATTACTTAACTCCCTTAGGACACGTGGATGTATGCCATCAGGACCTGGGGATCCGTCTATTTTAATCCTCTTAAGACGTTGCACTTCTTCCTCTGTTAGACAAGAAATATTTAAGTTGGGGTTTACCTCATCTCTCTGCTCATCAACTGGAAGTTCATCCTCCACCTTGGTAAATACAGTGGAGAATTTTTTTTTAATAGGTTTTCTTTTTTCTCATCGCCCCTCAGTACTTTTCAAAAGGCTGACATTTTCTGTTTTAATCTTTTTACAAATTGTATAATTAAGAAATATTTTGGGGTTACTTTTACTTTCTATGGCAATATGTCTTTCTGTCTCCAGCTTTGTTGCCTTTATAATTATTTTACATATTTAATTTTTTTCCTTATAGGTTTTTAGTGCCTCTTCACTGTCCTCCTGTTTGAGTAGTTGAAAAGCTTTCTTTTTGTTATTTATTGCCTCCTTTACATCTCTGTTGATCCACATTGGTTTTTTCTGTTTCTAATTATTTTATTACCATAAGGAATGTACCACTCACAGTGGGCGCTTAAGATGTTTTTAAAAATATCTCATTTATTATTTGTTCTGCTATTTTTAAACACCTTGTCCCAGTCAATACGGTTTAGGGCCTCCCTAAGCAGAATAAAATGAGTCTTCCTAAAATTCAGTGTTTTTGTGGCTCCTTGACAAAAAACTCTATTGAAGGATAAATGGAAATGTATTATATTATGGTCACTATTTTCTAGATGCCCCTCAACCTGAACCTTTGTTACTCTGTCAGATCTATCAGTGAATATTAGGTCTAGAAGGGCCTTTCCTCTAGTCGATTCCTGCACCATTTGGGAAAGGTAATTATCTTTAGTTATTGACAAAAACCTGTTTCCTTTATGAGAGCTACAGGTTTCAGTTTCCCAATTTATGTCTGGGTAGTCGCCCATAATAACAACCTCATTCTGATTAGCCGCCTCATCTATTTGCCTGAGGAGTACACCTTCCATGGGTTCTGTTATATTTGGGGGCCTATAGCAGACCCCTATTAGTATTATATTGTTATTGTTACCCCCATGTACATTTACCCATAATGATTCCACATGTTCATTTTCTGTATCTATATCTTCCCTCAGTGTTGGCTTCAGACAGGATTTTACATAGAGACAGACAACTCCCCCCTTCCAGTCTTTACGATCCCTTCTAAATAGACTGTAACCCTCTAAGTTAACTGCCCAATCGTAGCTCTCGTCCAGCAATATCTCAGTTATCCCCACTATGTCATATTTTTCTTCAGCAACTAGTAATTCTAGTTCATTTATTTTGTTGGTCAGACTCCTGGCATTGGTCAGCTGCAATTTAGAGATTTTTCAGTTTTTATTCCTTTCTCCCTGTTCTTTTTAACTATTGCTGCACCCCCTCCCTCCACTCCACCCCCTCTTTTATTCCTAATTCCCAGCTCTCTGTATTCACTATCTTGCACGCTATATGTGTAGTTGTCCCCCCAGTCCATAGTTTAAATATTCCTCCAACTTCCTGGCCATCTTGTACCCCAATACAGCTGTACCCTCCCCATTTAGGTGCAGCCTGTCCCTAGCATAGAGTCTGTAGCCAAGACGGAAGTCAGCCCAGTTCTCCAAAAACCCAAATCCCTCTTTCCTACACCAATTTTTGAGCCACTTATTCACCTCTCTAATCTCCCTCTGCCTCTCTGGTGTGGCCCGTGGAATAGGTAATATTTCTGAAAAGGTCCTTGCCTTGAGTTTTTGGACTAATTCCCTGAAATCGTTTTTAAGGACACTCCACCTACTTCTAACTTTGTCATTGGTGCCAATGTACACCATGACAGCTGGATTCTCACCAGCCCCACCCAGCAATCTTGTCAGCCCGATCCACGATATGTCGAACTCGGGCCCCAGGTAAACAACACACTGTTCGACGATCCCGGTCTTTGTGACAGATTGCCCTGTCTGTGCCCCTAATTATGGAGTCCCCAACTACTAGCACCTGTCTAGCCTGACCTGCGCTCCTATTCCGCATCTTACTGGAGCAGACAGGGGTAGTGTCTTGCTGCAGCAATGCTATTTCTGAGCCGACATCCCCCTCAGCCGCCAATCTTGCAAATTTGTTGGGGTGTGCCAGATCAGGACTAGCCTCCCTGACACTCTTCCCTCTACCCTTCTTTCTAAATGTTACCCAGCTAGCTGCCTCATGCCCCTGCCCCTCCATGCTGCCATCCTCCCCAGCACCTACACCTGCGAGTGATTGCTCAGTGGGCAGCCGACTCGCTTCCAAGTTTGCAATGGATCTCAGTGTTGCCACTTGCTCATTTAGATCCAGGATACGGGCTTCTAAATGTGCGGTGTGCACACATCTTGCACAGCAGAATGGACCCTTGAACTGTTGTTCAAATAAATACGTTTAAATAAGGTATCACTTTTATGCCTTGTGAGTCTGACATGAGCATGCCTAATTTATTTTTTAAGACTGAGATATTAGGTGGAACGTACCTCCCTTTAGCTAGCCTTGCCATTATGAATCCAGTCTTATCTCCACAAATCTGCTTCAAATTGAGTTAGGAAAGAGGATTCTTTCCTCCCTACCCAAGTGTCGAACTCATGTTTAGCCAACAACCACTTTTCCTTGTTAGCTATGGAGGGGGACACTTGAAAAGTTCTCTAAGCCTCTCTAAGTTTATTACTGACTGTATCACAAGAGATATTCCAGTGGTCAAGAATAAATATATATTAGATGCATGGGCATGAGTTATAAGAACAGTATTCTGTCCACCAACCCTGAACCATTTCTGGCATTTTGTCAAGCTGGTTGCAAATTTGTATGTATGGTCTGAGCCCCTTGGGAAAGAATCTGCCAAGACAAATGTTATCGGTGAGTGGTCGGATATTACCATGTGTAATCGTGATTATAGAGATCAGGGGAAACCAATAGCTAATATATCCTTGTCCATACCCAGTGGGCATGAGAGAAATGCAAGAATTCCCTGTCTTCTTGTTTCCTTTCTCTCCATCCATCTCGAAGACAAGTTAAGCTTAGATAGATTCCCTGGGTAGAGTTAGATTTAGTAGAAGATTTTCTGGCAAGATGAGTGTCCATATAGCTCCTATCTTCCTCTATATTCACCATTTCATTCAGATATCCTCCTACTACAATCCCCTTCATGGAGTTATGCTGAATTGAAATCCCTAAGGACTTAAAGAATTGTTTAGAGTTTCCATTGGGTTCAAATATTTTATAAAGGTTACATGATTTACTTTCATGAGTAAATGTGACATGATATAGTCTACCCTCTGAATCATGAGTATGGGGAGACAGAGTAAAGGGAATATTTCTGTGAAACATAGTAAGCACTTCTGCATTGCCATCTACCAAAGCGAAACCCATAACCTGCCCTACCCACAATTTTTGCATTCTATTGATGTCCTCTTCTCATAACTGGGTCTACTTCTGTAGAACAATGGCGGGGCATAACGGCTTCATTTGTTGAATGTAAGCCTTTTATTTTCCAATAATAGATTTTTATTAAGGCATTTTCCAAAATTTTTAACATTGCAAAACACAGAAACACATTTGCAAATGGGTACAAAGGAGGTACAGTCTAAAAAAAAAACAATTGGAGATGAAACATCAAAAAAGAAAAGAAAAACCCTTTTCCTAAGTAAAAAAAAAAAAATTTTCCCCCGACTAGTATACCCCTAAACAAACCCAAAAAAATAGCCCCTACATAGTGGGACCGGACACCGGGCCCCAATGGGTCATTATTCCCTGTACATAGGAAAATAACAAAGGACAAACAAGAAAAAAAAAGGGTAGCAAAAGAGGGGGGGGTATGCACGTACCCGGGCAAAAGGCAGCACAAGAGAAAGGTTTCCCAAAGAATCCTTTTTGGGGAAAAAGGACAAAGGGTCAGACCCAAAGGGGTCAAAGCAAAGTAAAATACTAACCCCCCCTCCTGGGGCCCTGAAAACCCGGAAAAGGGTTTGGGTCGTAAGCCGGGGGCCCATGTCCGGGAAACAGGTATTCATCCTGGGGGTATGTGCAATAAATTTCCTCCATAGATGGTGGATGCAACTTCGCTCACCCCATTCATTAGGAAGGGGGGACGGTTTGCCCCAGTGGCGCGGAATCCCCTTTTGCAGCTTGTGGGGAGGTTCTTGTCAAAACTTCTTGAGGGGGATGTGAATGACCAAACATAAACAGAAGAGTGGCCTCTGGGGGTCTGGAATAAGTATTCCATCAGTCCCTGATAGCCCGAAAACCGTCCCCCCAGAAGCCCGCAGATCCTGACAACCCCCCCAGAATGACTCATGAAAAAAAAACCAAACTCCCGAAGGCACCCCCAGCACTTCAGGACCCGGGTACCATTTGTGGAGTACTGCGGTACCCCATCCATCTGGAAATTTTTAAAACTCGTCTTTGGGCCTTACAAGCTATCACCGCCTTTTGAGAAGAAAAAAACACTTTTCCATTCCCCACAGAGAAAGTTTTCGGGTTCCTTCCCCCCCACGCTGCGCAGTAATGGGGGAGAGTTTGAAAACCAGCATTAAAACCCCATTGATAAAGCAAAGAAATCAAAATGTCCGGCAGGCAAAGGAACCAGCTCCTCGAAGGGGGGGGGGTCGCAATATCTTGTTTTCGGTGGGTGGAATTAAAGAAGTCCGCTTTTCAAGTATTAAAAGGATGTCTACGAGATGCAAGTGGCCAGTCTTTTTCCAAGGGGGATAGGGATCCCTGTCTATGGATTGCACAGCCAAAAAGGGGGGAACCTAGACCCCCAGGAAAGGGTTTCCAGGCCCCCGGGGGGGGAAGGGGGGGGTTGTTGGTGGGTAAAAAAGGGCCGTTCGGTTCGCAGAGCCCCGGGTTTTTGGATTTTTTGCAAGATAGTGAATGGTCATGGAAATAAAGGAAAATTTAAAGGGGGTCGGTTTGAGGGAGACTAAAGGGACCAAGGGGGGGGAAATCAGGGCCCCTCGGACACAGGTTGCGAAATGAAGACCCACCTTCCCCGGGGGCATTATCAAATCAAAGGAATCCCCAAATTGCCCCCGCCAAAGTAAAGCTTACAATGGGCAAACCCTTTTCCACCTTCCAGTTTTAGGCCGGGACGCAGTTCCCCTCTGTTCCCCCGGGGGGGAGAATCCCATTAAATTCTGAGATCACTGTTGACCGGGCCCAAAAGGAAGAGGGCATGGGATCGGGGGCTGGAATAGATATATTTTTTAGAAGAATCGTCATCTTAAGCATTCTTCTCCCAAACCACGAGAATCCTTCCGATTCCACCCCCCCAAAAAATGGGGACGATCTGGGCCAGTAGGGGCGAAAAATTTGGAGGCAAATAACTGTAAAACCCGCAGGGTTTTTGGTTCCCGGGTAAAGTTTTCCCCTCCCAGGCCATGAAAAGGGAAGTTCATTTGATGTTCGCGACAGAAGGGGGAAGGGAAATATTCAAGGCTTCAGATTTGGAAAATTTAAATTTTTAAAATTGACCTGACTAAAAGGGGCCCATTTTCCCGCCATCAGGGAGGGGAGAGATATAAAAAGGATCTGTCGGGTAGACACAAGTCGTCAGCAAAAGCGACACTTGAACTCCTCGTCCCAACCATATCCCCCTGATGCCGGGATTGGTCCGAAAGCGCCCATAAAATTTCCATGACAAGACATAAGCAAGGGGACGGGGGGGCATCCCTGTCTAGTGCCATTGCAATTAAAAGGTTTTCAGAAAAAGGACCCTAATCTTCCCCTTAGCCGAGGGAATTAAAAGGGCGCAAAAAACCTGGGGGTAAAAAGGGGCCCTAAGCCTATGGGGTGAAGGGTGCCCGACAGGGAGTCCCAGAGATCTGAAAAATGCTTTTTCAGCACCCAGTGACGGATAAATAAAGGGGCTTCCCCCCGAGCGACCCAAATGGTGATACCAGGGTCTTCAAGGTATTACCCCTCGCCTCCCTTCCCGGGACAAACCTACCTGATCGGGGTGAATCAAGCAGGAGGGAGGTTTAAACGATTGGTAGGAGCTTGGCATAGATCTTGAGATTACTTTAAGGGAGAAATAGGCATAGCCCCGAAAGGCCGCGAGTCTTCCCTCCCCTTGGGGAAAAACTGTAATGTGCGCAAGGGGGGGGATCCGCCAAAAGGGGGAAAAGAAGAAGAACATTTAAAACGCCTCTAAAAGAACGGGCGGGGGGGGGATCAAAGTTTTAAAAAATTTCCCCGTAAAACCTTTGGGGGGCTTTCCCAAGGAGTTTTTTGATAACCGCCTCCAATTCCTCTCCCCGAAAAATTTTCCTCCAGAAGTTGTACCTCCTCAGCCAAAGAGTTGAGAATGGGGGAGGAAGGTTTCAAGTTAAAATGAAGAAAAAAGGGAGACGGCCCCACAGGGGATTGTATAAATTGGAGTGGGAATAGAATTCTTTAGCAATCAGATCTGTGGTGTTGGGCCAAAGTCCCTGTGCCTTTTTAATACTGGGGAATAAAGGGACTGTGCAATTCAACCCCTTGTAGCCCGCCTAGGAGATGGCCACCTTGTTCCCAAACTCATAAACCTGCTCGACAGGCCTGCGGGAGTTTACCCCAGAGGTCAAAGAGTCTACAAACCCTGAAGTCTGGCATGAGTAGGTTTGCAACACACCCGACAGGCTTGTTTATGCAAAAGTTCCAAAGGGTTTTACCTTTTGCGAGTTTTGGCGTGGCCTGACGCTTTTTTAAGGGGCTACCTTTTTTAACACCCTCGCAAAAGCATTTAAGGTTTCCCATTTAAGTATTGGGGATGTGTGACCCCCACATGGTCGAGATGAAGTGTTCTAGCCTCCTGAACCAGGGGGATAAAAAGGGTCCAACAAAGCGATTCATTAAGCCTCCATTTCTAGCTTAGCAGAAGAAATGGGAGGTAAGGTACAAAACCGGGCATGGTCTGACCAGAGTATACTCCCTTTTAGGAGGAAGCAACCAAGGGAAAGGGACACCATTTTGAAGTAAAAAAGTCAATACGACTATAGTATTTTGGGGAGAGGAGAAGAAACTAAACCCTATCTAAAAGATTTGGCCCGCCAAACCCAAACCGGGAGCTGAAAGAAACGGGCTTTTTTGACTCTTTTGATAGCGGAAATAGAGATAGTGGGGCCCCCGGGGATTTAAAATGGGGTGAAGGAGGTTAAAGCCCCCCGAAAAGAGGACCGTACCCTGTGCATGAAATTCATTTTATCCAATACTTCCAACAAAAACCCCATTGCCCATGATTTGGGGCGTATACTTTTCAACTGAAAAAAACATCCCACAATGTTTAAAATCAAGATCGGTATCGGGCTTCAGCACAAGGATACAACAATTTGGTGTGGGAGGGGGGATTTGGGAAAAATGAAACCCCCCCGTGTTTTAAAAAAGGGGGGCAGTTGGCAAAATGCCAAGGGGGAATACGATCTTTAAATTATTGGGGCATCCCTGTTTTTAAATTTTGGTCCCTGAAAACATAAAATTAAACCCTTTTGACAGGGAAATGGGGGAAAATTTTTGTGGCTTCTAGGAAGTTCAGACCTTGGCGTTGAAGGACGATTTTTAAGATCCCCCTTTTAAAAAAGGCAAAGGGGGTAGGGTAATGGGGTTTTCCCCCCTTTTGCCCCCGGCCACGACGGGAGGAAAAAAACGGAGAAAAAGGGGAGAAAAAAAAAAAAAAGAAAAACAACCCAAGAAGGCAGGGGAAAAAAAGGAGTAAAGTAAACCCCCGCAGAAACGCTACAAAGAACACTGAACCTATAGGGGAAAAACCCAAGGGGGCCCGAAAACTCACAAGGAATTTCCCAGCCCTATTGGGGGTAAGGGGAAACGGGATAATGGGAATAGCTCCCGGGTGTGCTGACCAATATTTTTTTTGTAGCTTTCCCAAACTTAATTAAAGGGAACACATGAAACATCAAAGTAAACATAACAGAACCTCAAAAAAATTCCAAAGGGGCAGGGGATTTAATAAAACAAAGACCCCTTTCACCTTTAAAACTAAGGGGGGTTAAGCAGTGCGGACCCGAGACCAAATAGTTTTTTATGAGCGTGACCCTTAGAACGGGGCTTTCGGGCGGGGGTCCCGGATCATCCCCGCATGAATTTGGGCAGGGTTCAAAGGGACCCCCCCCCACCCCTGGGGGGAAATAACAAAGGCCACAGGGAGGGGGAAAATTTTAAATGCAAAGTCCGAAGAAACCGTGGAACATCTTCGAGAACGAGAGTTTTAGTGCGGTCTCCCGTCGACAATGAGGGCGAAAGGGAAGCCCCCCATAAGGTATATTTCTTTTACCCACACGAGAGAATAGGTTTGAGATGGCCCTTTGTGCCAGGGATGCGTGAGACATTGGGAAAATTTGTATGGTCATCTTGGTAGGTCAAAGACCGTCGTACAGCTTTTTGCAGATTTCCCCTTTTTTAAGGCATAGAAAAATTATTGGAATAACGTCCCTGGGGGGAAAAGCACTTTGCAGTGGGCGCAATGCCTTGGACTCTTCCAGCCAAGAACTAGTGGCGCTCGGGCAAGGATTCTTAAAAATGTTGGAGACTGTGGAGTACAAATCAAAGGGGGATGGATCCGGGAGGCCCTGATTCCTACATTGTTTCTCCCCCCTTATTTTCGACACGTCCAAATGCGTTGGGGGCAAATAATTTTGCGAGTGTTGTGTACTGGTTTCCCCCCAACTCCCGCAGGGGGGGCTGAGGAGGAATCTTGTGTTTTGTTGCAAACATCCACTCTTTTAAACAGGGAACAGATCAGAGCGGAAAATTTGGGCAAATCCTTCCTACATCCCCCAGAAGTTTTTTCGCCAAAGGAGATATCCTGTTTTGGGGGGGAGGGGTTTAATGAGACTTAAGGGCGGCCCCTGTGACAGGGGCATATTTTAGACGGCTGAGGGGGTCGCATTGGTGCTTCTGTTTGGAGGGGAGAGCACCCCAAAAAAGGGGGAATTTGGGGGGGTTGGCCTGCAAGCAATTTGGGGGGTATCCATCTGTATGTGGGGACCCCCGGTGTTGAGAGGGGCGTCAGGCATATATAGAGCTCCAACGGAGAGCAGGGGCAGAGGTCACCTGCCCCCGAAAGGCACATGGAGCGCTTCCTGTAGCAGCCAGGGGGCCCCGTCGAAAGTCACCCCAAGAGGCCCCCGTGGACCCACGTGGTGAGGGGCCCACAGCACCGGGCTGAGGGCGCTGAGGGCCTTGTTGGGGGGGGAAGGCCGGGGGGACCAGTCCAGGCTGAGTGTGAACCCCGACACGCGATCTCTCCTTGACCCCACATCCCGCAGCCCAATCCCTCCGGGGGGATGCCCTGTAGGTGAGGCCGGGGTGGGACCTGCAGCTGGGGGGGCCCGTAGGCCCCCTAGCCCCCCAAGCCCATCAATCTGAGGGGAGGGTTTAATGGACCCGAACACACACCTGGGGAGAGGCCGGGCCCCGGGAGCCCCTGGGCTATTACGGGGGGGAGCCAGAGGGGCCCCAAATGGGGAGGTGCTTCGGGAGGTCAGGGCCTGCAGCCTGTCCAGATAGGGGGTCACCCCGTCTTTCGGTTCAGGTCGGAAAAGGAGGATGTCGGCCGCAGAAACGGGAAGCCGCACCCCCCGACACAGCCGCCGGGGTTCGTCCGGGATCTGCGGGGAGGATGGCCCGGGTCCACAACTGCAGGGGGAGGCCGCGGTGAGGTCCGGAGACGTGCGCACGGCCCAGCGGTCCAGCCGGGACCAATTTCCCTTCCACTCCATCGCGGGAGCTGCCCCCTGTCTCCCCTCCTACCCCATCGGGGGCGGGTTTCCGGGCTCCGCTCTTCCCCCATGTACGGGAGCTGCACGGGGTTTGTCCCTTCCCGCAGCCCGGGGGGGTGTTTTGGCCGTGCTGGCCCCCCAGCGGCGGGCATCCGAGCCTCCCCCGTTTTGAGCAACAGCCTGGCGTCCGGGCCTTTTCCCCCTCCCACGGCAGCAGCGGCAGGGACACGACCGCCTCCGGTCCCGCGATCCCACAGTGATATCGGGGCAGCCCCCGGCACGGCGGGGGACTTGGGGCCCCGGCTGAGGACTCGGGACTTTGCAAAGGGGGGGGTTTTGACCTCCCCCCCCCGGGGCCCCCGAACGCTGGACGACATACAAGGTGAGTCCACCGGTTCTGCTCTTGCCCGGGGAGAGGGGGCCCGGCGGCCATCTTGAGAGGCCTTGTCAGCCATGTCCCCTGCCCTCAAGGGGAGTAACGGCCGAAGTAAGTCTCAAAGTGCCCCTGAGGGTGTCCAGGGGGTTAAGGACCTCCTTGTTTTTTCTTAGAGGGCTTCCCCATGATAGACGAGGGCCATGGGAAAAGGATGCTCAGATCTTCGGCCCGGGAGCTCCAAACCAGCTTCCTACTCCCCATTCAACCACGCCCCCTCAATGTAAGCCTTTTATATTCCAGAAAATAATTTTCATATTGGATTAGGTAACGGAAAAATGATAACCATACGTGATGAACCACCTCTTGTTTCCCCAACCCGTGGGGGAAAGGACAGCGAGCCAAAACACTAAAAAACGGTAAACCCAAACAAAGCAAACTACTGCTGAATAAAGTGTAAAACAAAAATGATAACATACACATGAGAGGGCTATGAATCCGCTCTAGTAGCGCTAAGTGGGCTTCACTTTTTTCTCTGGCATTTTAAGCTGGTACATGCATAATAAACAATAGAACAAATAGAATGACCTGAGAGCCCCTGGCCAAGGAGCAGAAACCGGGACAGCAAAGTAACATCATTGTAATGCTACAGCAAGATGACATCTTTAACCCCTTCCTGACGGATGGTCATAATAATATGTCTCTAAATTTTTTTCCTCCCGCCTTTGAAAGCCCTAACTTTTTTTCTTTTCCCCCCTCATAGACACTTTAGAGCTTTTAAATTTTTCGGGACAAATGTACTTTCAATGGTGTTATTTATATTCTTTAAAAAAAAATGGGGAACGCAAAATAATTCAAGTGGGGGAAAAAAGTGAAAAAAAAAAACGTACTTCACTGTTTCGGGGGTTTTTTTTTTTTAAAAGGATTTTTTCCGGTAAAAAATTTTTGTGTTATCTGTATTCTACAGAATGCCAAAAACCAAAGTTTTTTTTTTTTTTTCCGCATTTTGTGCAAAAATAACTTTTTTGTTAACCCCTAAACTCAAGGGGGCATTTTTTGGGGCTGAATGTACTTTATTGTTTGCAGTTTGGAAGCAGGCTTTTTTTTTATCATTTTTTTTCCAATTTTTTTGGCTTAAAAAGACCAAAAAAAGCAATTTTTGGATTTGGAATTTTTTTTTTCTACGGTTTACGTACGGATAAAAGATGTTATTTTTTATATATCAAAATTTTTCAGATCGGGGAATAAACCCAAAAATTTTGTAACTTTTTAATTTTTTTTTTTTTTAATTTGGAAAATGGGGAAAGGGGGGTGATTTGAACTTTTAATACTTTTTTTTGTACATAAAACTTTATTTCATAGACAAAGCATTAGACTGTACAAAGATGGCAGTTTCCCCACTTCCTGCGTATGGCTGGAAGTTGGGCAAACGGGAACATGGCAGTGATCAGAGCCTTCACAAGGCCCTCAGCTGCCATGATAGCACGTCGGGATTCTAGAGCCACCAGGAGAGTTGCTGTGATCTCTATCCCTTATCCTTTGTGGAGTAGGAAAGTTCAGCTCTCTTTCCACCGCTTGAGAAGTGATGGGCCATTCTCCTGGTATACCACGAGGGTGGCCGGATACTGTAATTGAAAGCCTATTTTATTCTTGTACAGGTACACTGGTGGCCAAAAGTATTGGCACCCCTGCAATTCTGTCAGATAATACTCAGTTTCTTCCTGAAAATGATTGCAATTACAAATTCTTTGGTATTATTATCTTCATTTAATTTGTCTTCAATGGAAAACCACAAAAAGAATTGTCATAAAGCCAAATTGGATATAATTCCACACCATACATAAAAAAGGGGGTGGACAAAAGTATTGGCACTGTTTGAAAAATCATGTGATGCTTCTCTAATTTGTGTAATTAACAGCACCTGTAACTTACCTGTGGCACCTAACAGGTGTTGGCAATAACTAAATCACACTTGCAGCCAGTTGACATGGATTAAAGTTGACTCAACCTCTGTCCTGTGTCCTTGTGTGTACCACATTGAACATGGAGAAAAGAAAGAAGACCAAAGAACTGTCTGAGGACTTGAGAATCCAAATTGTGAGGAAGCCTGAGCAATCTCAAGGCTACAAGTCCATCTCCAAAGACCTGAATGTTCCTGTGTCTACTGTGCGCAGTGTCATCAAGAAGTGTAAAGCCCATGGCACTGTGGCTAACCTCCCTAGATGTGGACAGAAAAGAAAATGGACGAGAGATTTCAACGCCAGATTGTGCGGATGGTGGATAAAGAACCTCGACTAACATCCAAACAAGTTCAAGCTGCCCTGCAGTCTGAGGGTGCAACAGTGTCAATCCATACTATCCTTCGGCATCTGAATGAAAAGGGATAGGATGTGTGGTAGGATACCCAGGAAGACCCCACTTCTTACCCCATGACATAAAAAAGCCAGGCTGGAGTTTGCCCAAACTTACCTGAGAAAGCCTAAAACGTTTTGGAAGAATGTTCTCTGGTCAGATGAGACAAAAGTAGAGCTTTTTGGGAAAAGCATCAACATAGAGTTTACAAAAAAAAAAAGTGACATTCAAAGAAAAGAACACGGTCCCTACAGTCAAACATGGCGAAGGTTCCCTGATGTTTTGGGGTTGCTTTGCTGCCTCTGGCACTGACTGCTTGACCGTTGTGCATGGCATTAGGAAGTCTGAAGACTACCAACAAATTTTGCAGCATAATGTAGGGCCCAGTGTGAGAAAGCTGGGTCTCCCTCAGAGGTCATGGGTCTTCCAGCAGGACAATGACCCAAAACACACTTCAAAAAGCACTAGAAAATGGTTTGAGAGAAAGTACTGGAGACTTCTAAAGTGGCCAGCAATGAGTCCAGACCTGAATCCCATAGAACGCCTGTGGAGAGATCTCAAAATGGCAGAAGTTTCGAGAAGGCAGCCTTCAAATCTCAGGGACCTGGAGCAGTTTGCCAAAGAAGAATGGTCTAAAATTCCAGCAGAGCATTGTAAGAAACTCATTGATGGTTACCTGGATGATGGTTGTTCGCAGTTATTTTGGCTTAAAGGTTGTGCTAACCCAAGTTATTAGGCTGAGGGTGCCAATACTTTTGTCCGGCCCATTTTTGAAGTTTTGGGTGAAATGATCAATGATTTGATTTTTGTTTCATTCTGTTTTGTGTTTTTTAATTGCAAGCAAAATAAATGAATATATTAATACCAAAGAATTTGTGATTGCAATCATTTTCAGGAGGAAACTGAGTATTATCTGACAGAATGGCAGGGGTGCCAATACTTTTGGCAACCACTGTATTAACAGAATCTGCTGAAACTTCTTTGTCTCTTTGCAACCTTAGCAGAGAAGTCCTTGAAAAGCATTACAGTAGACCCCCAAATAACAAGGCGTTCCTGTTTCTTTCTATAAGCACAAAGGGCAATATGTATGAACGTTGGCGCTGACAGGCCAGTTCTAAATAGCTTTAAAGCTATTATGGCTATGAAAATGCCATAATGTATGAAGCTGTTCTACTGCGGGTCATAGATACAGACGCAGTGTAGTGCCAATACGACAAGTCTGGCTCAGGCATATCATCTTTAACTTGGTCTGGCTGTTCTAACAGTTATGCACCTAGTTTAGGCTTCAAACATTTATAAACGTGTCTAATCCTAGGAATGTAGGTACACCCCCAGTACGCTCCCCCATCTTTGGCGCATTACAAGGTGTCGGGGCAGACGCAGACTGCGGCAAAGTTTGGAGTGCGACTGTTCATAAATCTATAGAACAAGGATACGACAGCTTTTTGGTGCAAAGTATGCCAGAATACTGCCGTAGTCCCGTTATATACGTTGACCAAAGTATTTCTGATTTATCATTGAAATTAAGGAATTTCATAATGACCTCTCTAGGTCTAACACAATCTTCAGATTTACCCCCACGCTGGAAGTTAGGATCTGGGCCAATTCTGTGGGCTCTTTCCACACAGCAAGAGTGGGCAATACCTAACACTCCAGGAAGCACTTTCTCACAAATTGGAGGATATTAAGATAGCCGAGCAAAATATTCGCACAGGAGCAGTTCTCCAAACTTTCTCTTTCCGTGCAGTTCTCTAAACCTTCTGCACATTCCTCCAGGTAAATCTGTTTAGCTATAGTGGATTTGAACTTGGCAGATAAAGTCCCATTCTCATTATAAAGGGTATGTACTCTGTCCTCCAATTCCTCCAACCTGGAAGCATGAGAATGTACCTCATTGTAGATTGCTGAGGAAATCTTGTAGGATGTGCTGGAGGGTTTCCTGAAGATCAGAGGCGATTGTCTAAGCAACTTTGACTACAGAAGACTAGCTGTGAATCTGTATATGACTGTTCTCCTTAATGAGGGGAATTAGCTCCATGTCTTGAGACTCTGAGTCAGCGATCTCTGCTTGAGAGGCAGCGGCGCCATCTTGGAAAAATCCTGCATGAGCGAACGCTCAGATTCGAACATGTATAATATGTGGGCATGGTGTGGAGATATTATTCAGTCACTATGTAGTGGTGATATGTGGTCATGGTGTGACGCTTTATGGTCTTAATGGAATTTTTGGTAATAGCCTTGGGATGCTGTTTTTTTGTAGCTGTTATTTGGGAACTGTATGCTCATTATTTATTGGTTTTATCCTTGGTACTTTGTGTTATAGATTTTTATATATGTATATTTTCATTTATATAAAATGTATCATCCAGGAGGAGGGGTGGACATATATCTTTACTACCCAGTTTCATGCTCAATTAGGTAAGGGAGACTCAGAAGCCCTGGCGCCCCATCTTGATTGCAGGTTAGTGTGATGATGTCATCACACCAGTCTGTATAAGTTGAAGCGAGAACGGGCGTGGACACCGTAGAGGTGGTGAAGGCAGAGAGGCACAGTGGGCCCCTAAAATCAACTTCTCTGGTGTGGCTTAGGGTATGTTCACACAGTGTTTTTGGATAAGTTTTCAATCCAAAAAACACATTCAAAAACGCTGCATAAAATGTATCCAATATGCAAGTGCGTGTTTGGATTAGTTTTTGCTGCAGCAGGATCACACCCTATTGTTTTAAAGAGGGCGTCTGCTGCATCAAACGGATCAAGAATTGAAATGAACGTATCCGAAAGACGCATGTCAAGAACATGTCGGTGATCAGACGTTTAAACACTGATGCGTGTTTTACCTTAAAAGCAATCACACTGCACAATGTTAGATGCAAGTTTGGGTCCGAAAAACAGATCTAAACACGCATCTAAAAAACGCCATGTGAACATCCCCTTAGGCACCCCAGTCCGACACTGGAAATAAATGCCTGTGCAACCCCCCTGGAAGACACAGGTTGTAAACCTTGTTGTTGAAGGAACAATGAACACTGTCATCTATTTGAGGATCCCAGAGACGACATGTCTATGAAACAATACTCTCTCCTGGGAGGAAGATGTCCACTGGAGGGCTTCCCCCACATCCCTGACTTTTTGAGATTTTTCCGCCCGGGGGAGGACAAAAGACTGTAGCTGACCCATCCTACAAGATTGTTGATCTCCTTTGCCACCTACAGGAGGTATCACTCTCTACAACACTTTCTATGGATTGTACATGAACTTTGCTAATTGGCTAAGGAGCCTTAAGGTTTCCAGGATGGGAAAATTAAATGCTGCTTTTTTGACTTTTATATAAAATAATATATATATATATATAAAAATAGTAGATAGATGTAATAGATAGATAGATAATAGATGATGGTTTTAGTGATAGGGAAATCAAGGTTTCCTTATTGTATTTGAAAGCCCAATTTTGGTGTATTTTTCAGGCCTGAAGGAACAAAAAAAACACAATACACACAGTTGTATGTCTAAATAAATTCTAAAAGTTTTTTTTCCCAAGCATTAAAGAAAATTTTTTTTCTGGCTACTTGCCAAAAGATCAAAATTAGAAAATTTTTTTTAATTTATGCAACAATTAAAGAAGCATAAATTTGTAAAGTATCCCAAATTTAGTCTTAATCTTAAAACTAGTAGACAAGAAAAAACAAAAAACACTTCTTTTCATAAACCTAGACATTGTCTTGAAGGCGCCCCATGAGAATTTTATTAACATTTATGTCTTTCTTAAGGGCTCACAAATATGAAACACTAAAACTTCTTCTTTGTTTCTCTGGAGGCCCCAAAAATTAAGAAGAATCTAATGTCTGCACATTCAATTAAATGGAATACTCTCTTTTTTACCCTTCTAAATTGTAGGCAAATACCTTTATAAAAAATTAATACACAAAATGGAAGGCAGATACAAGAGGAGGATAGAAAAAAAGGGGATTTTCCTAACATTCCCCCTTTTGAATGGTTTTAATACAAACCTCACAACTATCGGGTTATATTAGGTGACCTAATGCAACTGCGGGACTTGCCTAACCTTCCCCAAATTCCCTCGTGTTTTCTGATTATAACCCTTATCCAATACCTTTTATTCTGGTTTTCAAGTTTGGATTGCTCACCCTTTACACATACATTGTTTTATTTTAAATAAACAAATAAGCAAAAGATTTTTTTAAACTTCACTAATTTAATATTCCCATAAGCCCCCCTCCATACCTTGAACCATTTCTGGATTTAAGAATGAAAAAGTCTACTCCACATTTTTTCTTTGTTCATCGAGTTCTTTTAACCTTTTCCCCCGAAATCTTTTACCTTTTTCATCGCATGCGGACTTCAGTTCCCATCAGGGTCAATTGTAAAACCACATTCGCCAAAAATGCGCCATTCCCACAAAAAAGAATAAGATAATCTAAACATAGCATTAGGGTTTGTGCTATAATAATTGCCTCTGTAGTATTGTGCTTTTTACCATTCCAGTTAAAATATCGAATCTAATATCAGGGCTTCTACAAATTACCCATTTTGCATCACCTTTGGGCCATATAAGTAGTATGGGCTATTTTATTCCCAACCCCCATCTCTACTACATTGGCCCTACCATTTCTAAACAGGTTTGTTATCTGCTGCTCTTTAAAACTAAATTGGTGGGGATACTTGTACAGGGATTTTATCATTTGACACGTTACTGGGGTTGGGGTCACCCTTGCAAGGTACAGAACCTTTACTTGCCCAGGTACCTTTTAAAAGCATGTTCCCCCACAAAACCCAATAAAACTATGATTTTTCCACAAGTGTATTCCCATCTAATTTTGATTGCATAGTTACTTGTGTTACCTTGGGACACTAAACCCATTTTCTTTCTCCCATGGGTTTTACAATATCCATAAGGAGCACAATTATTAAGATTAGGTTTAGGGTGTCAACTGATCAAAATTTTTGGACATACATACCAGCAGGGTTGAACATGAGTCGCCCCTTTGCAGAAGGAAAGGAAATCGGCCCACCCCGAAATGGAGTAATACCCTTTCTAAAAATCGGGTTTCCATGCTATGAACAGTTTCTAGCTTCTAAAGTTTTCCTTCCCAAAGCTAATTTGGATCCCTTCCCCTAAATTTCCCCTGGCAGCTTTTTTTGAGTGCCCCCGTGGAACCCAACACCACCCTAAAGGCCATTATCGTGTACCCCCCGTGTTTAACTAACTTGCCTCCCCCAGGGAAAAACCCAACCTAAAATTTGTATGGGAACACTAGTGTTAACTTTTTAGAGTGTGGTCTTCAAGAAAATTGACATGGTACTTCTTGACTACATACATCAAACATTTCCCTTTGATAATGTAACCCATATAGGCATGGGGAGGCTGCACGGGCTTTTGGGGGCATACCAACAATTATACGTTAGTCCTTCATTAGAACATGTGGTGTTTTATGAATTATTGCCCCATTCTTTATTAAGTTGTTATGAGTCCCTTTCAATCAGCGCAGCATCATCATCGGGAAGTCGTATTTTTTTGGTGTAGACACTTTCTACGGGGAACAGGGACCCAAATTTCGGCCTTCCTTCAAGTTTCACCATGCTTTTTCGCAGCACTTTGGAAGGGACCCCAAACCCTGGCTCCAAAGTTTTTTCTCACGTTTCTTTATCACCACCCATCTCCTGTTTCAAGACAGTGTGTTCCCTCTAGGGAATTCGATCGGAATAAAGAAAACACTGCCTTGGAATTTTAAAACCTTTTATTAGCGAGCCAAAAGGGGGTTTAATGACCATGCGGGATTGCATCTGCGGGGGGAAGTGTAACCCCTAACTGGGACACTCCAAATAGTACTCATAGGAGACAACCCTGTCACTTTTTTGCACTTACCTTCCCGAGAACAAGGCTAAGGAAGACACCTTCCAGGTTTCCCTGTCTAAATCACTTTTTAAATCTTTAATTTTTTAATTTTCCTTTTGTCTCTCTATTTTGCCACTGCTCTGGGATGATAAGCTTGGGACACTAATTTAAACCCTGGGGCCCGACATTTTTTTCAAAACTTCACCTTTTGAAATGGGTACCTCGCTGATTCAATTACCCCCATACTCCATACCTGCACACAACCTCCCCAAAAATTTTCTTGCTTTACCTGTGCAGGGGCTTTTCAACGGGAAATGCTTCCGGCCATCCTAAAAAAAGATCAACACTTACAAGCACATATTCAAACTTCCCACGGGGGGAAATTGAATAAATCTATTTGAACTCGTGAAAAGGGTAGAGTGTTTTAGGCAATGTTTTCGGGTGTTTTTTACAGTCTGTCCTGGATTGTTCATGCACAAACATAAAACCTTTGTACAGTCTCCGCACAGTCTGAATCCTGGAGCAATCCAAATTTTGTAAACAGTGCAATCAGGCCCTTTTTTATAGATGTTTTTTTTCCATGGCCCCACTTTGCCCATCGGGAACAGGGCCGGGGCAGGCGGGTTCTGGGAGTTCCCCCATATGCCATTTTTCTCTTTATCTCCCATCTCATCCATTCTTCTTTTTTCTGCTGTACCTGCGTAACAAAGTCTTTAAACACTCGCCTCCGGGTCTTTTGCAAGCATTTGCCCTTTTTCACGTTTTCTTCCCTCTTTTTTCCCACTTTCAGAGCTGCTCTTTTGGCCACACTGTCAGAAAAGGGCTTTTTCCTTTAGTTTCGGGGGTGTTTTCGGTATGACCCCTTAACCTTATTATAGCCACACGTTCTGGAAAGTAAGACCCATAAGCTCCTTTACTGCTCACCATTCTTGGGGGGGTTTTCCCAAAGAGGTCAGAAACTTTTTTCTCCCCAAAGAACCATAGTTGTGTGCATGCCAAGGCGTATCTAGAGTCGTTAAATTTTAAGTCTTCCCCTTCCCCTCTACACGCTTCAAGAGTCTCGAAGCTCCGCCCTTGCGCAGAACATAAAGGGGGAAAGGCGCCCCCAAAATGGTTTGTGTGACCAAGAAATCCAGTATGGAACCGTCCATCAACTCCTGCAATCTGACCATCTCAAAAACCCAAAAAACAGGTTTAGCCAAAGTTTTTTTCACAACATTTTTCAAATCCTACTTTTTTCTTGTTGCATTAGGATATACAATCAGTTTAAAGTGGGCATCAGAAAATTCTGTGTCATTTTAAGGATTTTCACAAATAAACTTTCTTCCCGCCCTCCCCTATTTGAATCCATGTAATCTTTTGGGCAGAGAGTACTGGATTCAATGATGCCCCTTGGAATGTTTTTTGGTGGCATCAAAAGGGCACATTGCATCAATTTGCCTGGCAAGGAGATTTTTTTGGCTGTCCCTGTCATATCCCTTGAATGTCTTTGGGGTGTGAGGACAGTCAAGGGATTGTCAAATAAATTTTCGAGGATTTTTTCTACAAGGCCTGCCCTGCAGCTAGGGCCCCGACACATGAGGGGCCCCTTTCGGCTACAGTTCAGATGTAGGGAGAAAAGTATCCCAAAGTCGGGGCCCCCACCGGTTTTTTATTAAAGAACACCTTTGCATGACCCAAATCTCAGTGCAAAGAGAAAAAAGGGGCAAAGGAAATTTTGGTTTTTCCCAAAGGGCTGGAGAGGAAGGAGGGCAAGTTTAAAAGGGTGGAAGTTGTCAATACCTTGGAAAAGAAAAAAAGGGAACAGTAAAAGACAGCAACAATTTCCTTAAAAAAGGGGGCAGACCAAGCCAAGGGGCCCACAGTATGACTAGGCCAAGGAAAGTTCTCAATTTGTAGTGTGTTTGGAACAGGCAAACTTTTTTAAGCATTTTCCTTTCCTCAGTCAAATGTTTTGCACCCTTTTTACAGACAGGACCCAAAACACAACCTTTATTTGCAAAATGAATTTCTCCCCGAGGCCTTTCAGCCCTGTCCGCTAGAAATCTAAGCAGACTGATTTAGCGTTTGGGGAAATTTGGGAAATGCTGCAACAGCAAAAAATCATCGACATACGCAGAATTTCGACACCTATGTTTGATCCAGATGCAGGGCTGACGCAATGCTTTTGTTCATGCAGGGGATTGGCGCCCCTTTTGGCAAAACGCCTTTAAACTGCCATTTTTGAAATTTAAGCAAAAAAATATTGGCATCAGGGGGCAATGGGAAAACTGAAAAAGGGATTTCCAAAAAATAAACTAAAATAGGCAGCGAGGGGACACCTACAGCGCCAAAATTGGGTTTTTGGGTTTGGGGGCCAGGGGTGCCAATACAGTGACCTTATTGATTTCCCTTAAATCATGAACCAAAAGTAGGTACAGGGGTGCCTTTTTTGGGGTTTTCTTCTTGATTGGAAACAATGGATATTAGCGGGGGGTTTTTTTTCCTTTATGGCTTTTAGTTTTTAATAACTCCTCAATTGCTGACCAATAGCCCCCTGTCGAATACGAAGGAAATTGTTGTCCTAGGGGGGAACAAACCCAGTTTTTTAAAAGTACCATTTTGGGGACTACTTGCACCCCCAATTTTTTTGTTTTTGACCGGGGGCCCACAACTTACAGGGACCCGGGAAAGTAGGGGGATTCCTCCCTGTTTTCACAAAAACAAGAGTGGTTCAACAACAAAGCACCGCATCAAATTTATCAGTGGGGTAGTGATGTTTCTCCCTTTTACTTTTCCCCTAGGTTTAAAAATTTTTAAAACTGGGACCCAACATTTTTAAAAACATCAGTACCAAAAGAAATTATACATCAGATAAGCAATTAGTGAACATTTTGGCCTTTTAATTTCAAATTAAGCGGGGCGTTTTATGTAAATTTTTTCTTTTTCCCCCCATCCTACAAAGGGATTGTGAAATTTTTCAGTTTTCAAATCAACGTATTTTCATCCCTGAATACTGATATGGCGCCCCCCTTACCACAAGGAAAGGGAAATTTTCTTTTCCCCTCACCTCCCCATTCATGTATATTGGCCCCCAACCTTCTTCTGAAACTTTTTCAGGGGGGGGCTGTACAGGGGTTTCCGCTCCTCTTTAGGGGGTCGGCACCTTGATCAGTGGTCTAGCAGGGGGGTTTTGCAGCCCGAAAAGATCTGCAATTTCCTTAAAATGCCCATTTTTTGCAAAAATGACATTTAAATTGGTTTTGGTTTGCCCCCTCCTCGTTATAATTTCCCTGACCAAGTCTTTTCAAAAGAGGCAACAACACTTATTTTCCTTTTCAGACCTGAGATTAACTCAAGCCTTTTTTCAGCTTGTAAAAAAATGCAGGGAATCACTATCCCCCCACTCTGGGTTGCGGCTTTCAGTCAAACTGCAGGGGCTTTTTTAAATCCCTAAAAAAAAGCTGTAACCATAAATATCGCAATATCAATTCCCCCTGTCATTTTTAAACCCAATCAGTCTATCTTTTGCGACCTAGCATAAAACTTTCAACAACCACCCCCTTTCCTGGTCAGATCAGAAGGGCTGGAAACTCCTTCAGTTTTCTCCCTAGCCCAATCCTGAGCCCGTGCAAAGATCCCACCACTCTGCACAATTTTTTGCTCTGCTGCAGTTCAGGTTCATTTTCAACTTTCTTAACTGCATCCATTATCACTTTTTCCCATACTTCCCACTTTTTTTGCTATAAGGGGGGGCCCAAACACCCAGGGTCATTAAATACTTTTAATCTCACCATAAGGGGTAAAAAACCCTTGGCTGGGGACAGGGGCTGGCAAAGGAGATAAACTTGTTTGCTCAGAGGGGGACCAGGGGTTATAATCTGCATAAATCTGGTTTGTACACCACCTGCTGAGTACAGACGAAGGGCGGGGTACTAAAATTTTGCTGTGCAGCACTCTCACTTGCCCCTTTTCCCCACGGGGGGCCCGTGGAGCACTACCCCAGGAATAAAAACAGTTTGGGGAATTACAGGAAAAAACCCGCTTGGATCTGGACGGGGGGCCCACAATTAAAACAATCCCCTCGCCAACAGGGTTTTTGCTGGCCCATCTTTTTTACAATCTGGGGCTCCAGGTTACTTGGGCACGTAAAGTATTCTCCATAGGGGAAAGGGTTTTTTTCAGGAGAGCAAAAAACAAACCCCTTTTTTTTCTTTTTTCTGTAACCCCTCCTTTTAATCCTTTACTTACCCTCAACCCCAAATATCCAAATGCACTAACTTTTGTGATTTTAACCCACCCCCCTATTGGGGGGCAAAGTTTTCCCCAAGATTTCTATCCAGCAATCCAGTATTACCACATCTTGCTTTTTGTAACAATTTATGCAACCAGTTGCAACACTCTCTTCCCCCTATCTTTTACTACCCTGGGGTTTAAACCAAAGGCCTTTTCCCTGTGGGGTTCCCCTATTCAAATTCCCGCGTACCTGTTTTAAACCCTATGCTTTAAAACCCCCTCCCCCCTTTCCTTCTGTCTTACACTTTTTCTCTCTTTCCCCCTTAAGACTTCCTCAACTCAAAACCTGTGTCTTTCAAGAAAGAAACTTTTTAAATCATTAGGGTTCCAGGGTTCCCTACTTTTCCTGGGTTTTATAACTAGTAATTTCCACACAATCCAAATGAAAACACAATAATAGGAAACACCAAAGGTAAAACTAATACGCCCAAATATCCATTTTCAACAGAGCAACAGCACACTCAACAACATACCATTCTTACAGTTCTTTCAAAAAGCTCAAGTTTTAATAAAAGGGGACAAAACTACTTTTCACTCGGGCAGGGAAAAAAAAAAGCACTTAGAACACAGATCAATTTTTTAAATAAAAAGGGCCCCAAACCCGTCACGCTGACTTGTTGAGATCTTGGTTTCCCAACTCCCCTAGTCCACCTGGTCCGTTTGGGCAGCAAAACATCTTCCCTTCCCCGAGCCCCACTAAAAGCCCAGTTTTTATAGGGGAAAATTTAATGGTTTTTCCTTTTTGTATGTTGTTAACCCCAAATTGGGGTATATTCAGCCTGAATGGAACAATTAGGTCATACAATGTAAGAAAACATAAATTTGTGAATAAACCCTAAATCTTTCTTAAAACTAGTGACAAGATAACAAACTATACTACCTTTTTCATAAACCAGACATTGTCTTGAAAACCCCACATGAGATATTTTTTAGACATTTATTTTTTTCTTAAGGGCTCACATGAGATAGAAACACAAAAAACTTTTTTCTTTTTTTCTCGAGGCCCCTTATAGATAAGAGAGAAATTTGTAAAGTCCCCGCACATTCAATTATAATAGGAGATACTCTCACTTTTCCTTCTAATATTTAGGTAATATGCCTTTATAAAAATAAAACACAAAAAAGGGGAAGGGAGATACAAAATGGAGGGTAAAACAAAGGGTGATTCCTCAATAGATAATAGATATAAGATAGTTTTCATAGTTTTAAAACCAAAAAAAAAAAAAGACAAGACTTCCCACCATTTTTCCGCTGTTTTTTAAAAGGGGGTTTACCCGAGGAAGGGAAAAAAAACCCCTGAAGAAAACAATTTTCCTAATTTTAGGGAAAAAATTCCTTCCCGACTCCCTCTGGAAAACGAAAAAACCCCAATCAACAACCCTTCTCCAGCCCTCCTAACACTTAACTTTTTTATATTTACACTCCAAAAGCCTTGACACGCAGGGCACATCCCAAAACCCTTTTTTTAAATCTGTTAGTGAATTCACATGACAAGTCCCCCTGGCGAGAGTTCCACAGCTCACTGCTCTGACATAAAGAATCCCTTTCATGTTTATGTAGAAACTTTCATTCCTCAAGACAAGAGGTGCCCCCTTGTTCTGGAAAACAGTCCGGGGATAAAATAAATCTTGAGAGAGATTTTCTATATTGATCTTTCATGTTTTTAAAAATAATTATTTTTGTCCCCCCCCGAACGTCTTTTCTCTAAACAAAAAACCCAACCAGCTTCTTTCTGGTATTGTAATGCACCCAGTTTTCCTTTTATTATTTTGTTGCTGCCTTTTTTTTCTGTTCAAGCCTACAAAGTCTTTCCGTAACGGTGCCCCCAAAATGTACACAATATTCCAGGTGCAGCCAGTGACTTGTAAGTGGGAAAAAATGTTCTCATCAGGCATCTCGTCCCTTTTTTACACCCCCTGATCCTATCCCTTTGGCAGCTGCTGCCTACACTTCTGCTACAATTTAAGTTTACTCCACCAGTTTTCCCCCAATCCCCTTCTCTTTTTCCCCCTTTTACCCAGGGTTTTTTTCCCTTTAACATTATTCAGTAATGGGTTTTTCCTCCCCCATATGCAAACCTTGCGTTTTCGTGTTAAACCCCTCTGCCATTTTTCCCTTTAAACTCCAAATTATCCAGATCCCTTTTTAATTCACAAATTTCCTCTATTGTTTATTCTTACAAACTTAATCGCTCAAAGATCGATATTCTACTGTGCAATCCATGTGTAAGATCATTAATAAAAATATTAGAGAGGATAGGGCCCAATACTGAGTCCTGTGGTACCCCACTAGTAACAGGGATCCAGTCTGAGAATGCACCGTTAATTACCACCCTTTGTTTTCTATCACTGAGCCAGTTGCTCACCCACTTGCACACATTTTCCCCCAGTCCAAGCATTCTCATTTTACTTACCAACCTTTTATGTGGCACCATATCAAATGCTTTAGAATAAATATATATATTGTTAGCATTCACTCGTGTTCGGCCTCCATCTTGGACCAGCCTGGAGGACACTCTCTCTCTGGGATTGCTGTTTTTTTGTAAGACGGTCACTGGCATCCAGGAAACAGTTCCCTCCGACACAAGGTTTCTTTCAAACTGACCTCCACCAGCTTTATTCTTCAAGCCTTTGACACGCAGGTCAGCATACAGCAAAACACAACATAAACCCTAGGCCACTAACTAAACCTACAGAGAGTTCCTCTCTAGCAGTGGTCTGGGTCTAATACCCAGCACCAACAACCATGTACTCACGCCGTACAATATAGTCCTTGGATCTGGCTTCTCTCAAGCCTGGGTAAAGAACCCAGGATACTCTCCTGGACAAAGCCTGCACACGTCCTCCAATGACTGTGAGCCAAAATCCCCCCTGCTATACTGAAAAACAGGCTTTTTTTTAACTGACATCTAAGGCCTGCCCAGGAATCCTGAGTTGGAGGAGCAGCTGAGCAACTCTCCTAGTTACCCCCTGAGTAAAGGGGTTGTATCATTTCATTGAATGGTCTTCGGAATAAGGAGACAGTGAAAACAAGTAACTTTGCAATTGGATGTCATTTGCAAAGCTGTCTTGTTTTCACAGTCTACCTTATCTTCGTTTTGTGTAAACACTGTTCCCCAGTGCCGGTCGGATCCCTCCTTTCATTTCATTGGCTGACGGCTCTACTAATTTACAGTACATTCTGGCTGGTACCCAGTCATATTCACGGGAGTGTGCATTCCTGCCTCTCTCACTCAGATTAAAGAGCCTGCAACATTTCACTCTGCACAGCCAGCAGCTCCACAGTAACACTGCAGCTGCATCTACAATCAGAATACAACAGAATGGTGCCTTGGTGCCTAATACTCCTGTGTATAAACATAGAAGGGAGACAGATCTGTGTTACTCTGGATGAGTTCATAGAAGACTGGATTCAACTGTAACAAACCTCCAGCTGTGAGAGGAGAAGAGATCAGTGCTCTGAGTTCTTTGAAGACTGTCTAGACTGAATGCAGGCCTGTGGTATGTAAACATACAGCTCTTACAAAATAAGACTGCATAGGGAGAGGAACGACACAGTAACATGTGGACAGATAGAGGGGGGTGGGGAAGAGCACTCTGACTCGGGAGCGAGCATGAACAATGAAGGTGGGGGGGGTGATGTCATCCCCCTTCAGTTCGGAAACACCCAGCTGGGAGGGGAAGAAACGCCCCTGGATTTGTAGAGCTGAGAAACTGAAAATACAAAGGAACACACAAACTGATGAAGCGATACATCCCCTTTCCAAGCTGTTGGCCTTCCTCACTGACAGCCAGCAACTTGGTAACCCATACCTTGGAACTCAGCTGCTGCAGAACAGTTAGTGGTGGGGAACTGCGATTTTCTGAGGTCGCCTCGCTACAATATATATATGTATATATGATTATATATAAGATTGCACACAAGGTCAGTTAGTCTCTTCCCACCTCTCCCCTGTCTTTGTACTCCTGTCCCTTAGTTATGTCTCCTCTTTGTGTATATATATATAATATCGTCCTTTGTAATAAACTCTTTAAAGAGTCAGCTGTTCTTGATCAGTTATGAAAGGGGTCTCACTACATCAATTCCTCTTACATCAGTCCTGTTTTCTCAGTTTCATTTTTAAATTCAGGGGCGTGTTTTCTGGCTTCTGCTGGCCTGCAGTAATGAACTTCTGAGGACACCAGGTCTGTAGCTATAGTGACCAGCACTGGCAGCCTATCAGGAGAGATCAAACAGGTCTGTTGCTATAGAGACCTGAGGAGCTGATGCAGCCCATACAAGAGGGGATATCTAGGAATCGATAGGACACTGTTAGTGGACACATATTGCAAAGTGACTTGTTTTTGCAAGATCTGTAACCTGCACCACAAAACCCAGCAGATACTAAGCACATTGCACACACATGGCTCAGTGACACGCATATTACACACTCGTACGCGGCTCAACCGCACGCACATTACACACGGCTCAGCCACAGGTACATTACACACACACAGCTCAGCCACAGGCACGTTACACACACACGGCACAGCTACAGGCATGTTACACACACACGGCTCAGCTACAGGCACGTTACACACACACGGCTCAGCTACAGGCACGTTACACACCCACGGCTCAGCTACAGGCACGTTACACACCCACGGCTCAGCTACAGGCACGTTACACACACACGGCTCAGCTACAGGCACGTTACACACACAGGGCTCAGCTACAGGCACGTTACACACACAGGGCTCAGCTACAGGCACGTTACACACACAGGGCTCAGCTACAGGCACGTTACACACACACGGCTCAGCTACAGGCACATTACACACACACGGCTCAGCTACAGGCACGTTACACACACGGCTCAGCTACAGGCACGTTACACACACAGCTCAGCTACAGTCACATTACACACACGTCTCAGCTACAGGCACATTACACACACGGCTCAGCTACAGGCACGTTACACACACACGGCTCAGCTACATGCACGTTACACACACACGGCTCAGCTACAGGCACATTACACACACACGGCTCAGCTACAGGCACATTACACACACACGGCTCAGCTACAGGCACGTTACACACACACGGCTCAGCTACAGGCACATTACACACACACGGCTCAGCTACAGGCACGTTACACACACACGGCTCAGCTACAGGCACATTACACACACACGGCTCAGCTACACATGGCTCAATTACAGGCACACTATATACGCCTCAACTGCATGTACATTACATACATGGCTCAGTTACACAAACATTACAGGCAGCTCTGCTATATGCAAACAGGTTTTAAACAGCACTGTATTAAAACACCTTCTCGCACAGTCCAACGCGGGTTTCCACCCCACCAATCAAATGTAGTATAGTAATCACTGGACTGAAATAAAGTCTTTACAAAGACAAATTTACTTTTTCAGCTGTAACTTATATATTTATTGTTGCACAATACGTATCTTAGCATATACATGTGCATACTCTTAATTACTTGTGGATACGAAATACAAATGTGAAGGTGTAGATATTGGCATTCCAACAAGCGGCTATGCGTAGAGTCAGACACAAACAGTTCATATGCTTCTGTGTGCCAAACGGCACTGGAACAGACAAGGCTGAAACAATCAGACAGAACTCACTGGCTCCTAACTAGCTTACTGAAAGACTTGCCGATCTGAAGTCTTATCGCTCCAAACCACGGTCTCTTTCTTTCTCTAGTATACTGGGTACGATACCTCTGTGTTGAGACTAGTCCTCTCGTTTGCTGTGGGTGGCACTGCGCCTGCGCAACGTTTTGGGGCGGTCCCCTTTCTCAAGCTCAGCTACGGTAAGCATACCTGGGGTTTAAGTAAGGGTTTGGTCAATTAACCCTCTGTTTCTTGGTTATTATTTAACTCTATTTTATGAATAGCCATTGTACATATGCTCCCTTGCCCTCTCTCAAATCTTTTCAGAGGAAAACTTTCCAATTGCATTCCTCATTTAAACCTATCGGGCTCATTGCATCTAACCTCGCTATCCAATATAACTCTTTCCGTAGCAACCGTCTCTTTATCTCTTCCTGATCGCTGCCTTTTCTGCTTTCTAATACTTGTCATTTTAGATCACTATTATTGTGGCCAAACTCTGTAAAATGTTTGGCAACAGATGTTTCTCCAAATTTTTTAAATATCTTCTCCGTCATTCCCTACTATTTGTCTCGTTTTGAACAGCCTGATTTGTGACCGATTTTCATTAATTCTGATCTTAACTTGTCGGCTGGTTTGTCCCACATACACTTTCCCACGGGGGCATTTTAACATGTATACTACATTCTTTGAGGTACATGTATGAAAGTCTCTCCCCGCTATTTTGTAACCTTTTGTAGGATGGTTAAAAAATTCCCCTTTGATAATTCCTGTACAATTTAGGCAACTGAGGCAGGGGAATGTGCCTATTTTCGGGGTATGTAAATGGCTTTGCCGTGATTTTTTTGTTTTTAAATCCGAATGCATAACCATATTTCCTATAGTTTTCCCTTTGCGGTACACAAGTCAAAAAATAATTTGCCATATTTTGTATCACTCTGTAGAATTTTCCATGCCTTCATAATGGTGTTTTTTTAACCAGCCCTGCATGGTCATCATATATTGTAACAAAATCAATATCATTTTCACCAATTTTGCTTTTAGATTTCTCCTTTTTTAATTCAGATCTTGGAATCATGCCAACTTCATTGGCTATTTTAGTAATATGCTTTCTTGGGTAACCTCTATTTACAAATTTTTCCACCATATTTTTTTGATTTTTATGGTATTCATCATCTGTGGTGCAAATTCGACGGATTCTTAGAAATTGCCCTTTGGGAATCCCTTTGGCTACATTTGGGGCATGGAAGCTGTCATAGTGCAACATATTGTTGCGATCTGTTTTTTTACTGAATAATGTGGCCTCCAATTTGTTTCCTTGTCTATATATTGAAACATCCAAATAATTAATTTTATTTTCTGCTTTTGTAAGGGTGAATTCTAGTAGAAGGTGTATGTTATTGATATTTTTGATAAACTCTTCTAACTCCCTCTCACTACCTTGCCATGCCAGGAATACGTCATCAACGTATTTTAGCCATAATCCAATATGTTGGCTATATGGTCCGTGGATTATATGTTCATTTTCAATATGTGCCACATACATGTTAGCGAAACATGGAGCGACAGGAGACCCCATCTATTTTCATTTTAACTTTTTTCGTGGGGTCAGTAGTGGAACGCTGGTACACTAAGGGATCTCCTAGCTGTCTTTCTGCTTCTTTTAAATAGTTCTCTTTGTTTTGCAGGACAATTGCCCCTCCCTTATCCGCTTTTTTTATGATTATTTCCTCATCCTTTTGCAGTTCTTTTAAAGCATTATATTGATCTTTAGTTAGATTGTGCTTGCTAGTTTTCTTGGGAATGTTCCATTTTTCTTTTACTTCTTTTTTAACTACCTGCTCAAATATATCTAATGTGGGGTTGTTAATTTTTGGATCAAAGGTGCTTTTTTTTTTATAGATTTTACAAATTTTTTCGGATTTTGTTTATTTTTTCTCGCTGAACATCATACGTAGTCTAATTTTTCTACAAAAGTGGTAAAAATCTTTTTCAAATTCAAAAAATTCAACATTTGTATGGGGGATAAAATTCAGTCCCTTATTTAAAGCTTGTCTTGCAGGTTCTGTAATAGATTTAGAGGATAAGTTCACGACGAGATCGTCTATTTTTTCTTTGCTGCGGTCTTTTTCCCTTTCTTTCCACTTGCGTGGTCTTCTGACATTCCACTGCTCGTGCTGCCCGTTTCTTTTGCTTCTGGTCAAAAAGATTTATTATATCTTGATCTTAGCGTCATGCGATTGCTTTCAGATGCTTCTGATTCAGAAGATGTTCCTTCTAACGTTTTTTTATGGAACTGCCGTCTTTGGCTCCTTCTCTCTTTTGCCCATGTGTAAACACGGTCTTGCTGGTAATCTTTAGTGTCTCTCTCTGCTATATGCACATCACACAGTCACAGCTCTGCTGCACACATCTTGATCATGTGATTGCCTGACTCCTCCTGACATCATCACAGGTCCTATAATCACAGCAAAAAACAAAATTCGGTCAGCACTGGAATCCTAAAATAAATTACCACAAAAGCCACAATGCAATAGACTGTCCCCGGGTGAAGTGGCCTAGCATCCACCATCAGAAGTTCAGAATAATGAAGAGCAGGATGTCAGCATAAAAAAGGCTTCTTTATTGAGAAGAGTCAAGGGTACAAAAAAGTGCAACTTTTTGGCTCAAAACATAGCAGCAGAGCCTTTCTCAAGCATAATCCAAGTGCTTACAATGTCTGAATATATACATCATCTCACCAAACAACTAATTAACCAATAACAACATGTTAACCATTGAGGTAAAATAGTGAACAACCAATCAGCATAATACATCCATTAGATATTAGTGTTCCTATAATAAAAATCTCCCTTACTCACTCCTTAGTGTAGAGCGGGACCAATCGATGGTGTATATGGCACTCGGCATCTTCCATCAGCTACTGCGCATGTCTACTCTCAACGCACATGGCAACAGAGCATCAGGCAAAGAAATCCATTGCGCATGTCATTGTGGACTCGCTCAAACAGGAACCGGCCTCAACATATCACTGCGCCTGCTCAATGCCCAAACATCAGCGGCATTAAATTCACAGGGAGACATTGTATCTTATATGTTCCATATATAGTTAATACAAAAGATATTATTGCTTATATGTCCTGGGATATACAAAAGACAATTGGGCATATTATGTCATAACACCATGATAGCCAACACCGTACCACAGAGAAGGGATGTCATAAACAGGGCCGTTCCTAGGGGCAGACGGGGCGGGCGATCGCCCGGGGTGTCGGGGCTCTGCTCTCCTCAGGGGGGTGCCAGGGGGAGATGAGCTCCTGATCACTATCCTCCTCCCCAGGACTGTGCGGCTGCTGCTGTGTTATCTTTGTTTGCTGCAGTCTGTTACTGGAGGTTGCAGATATCTCCCACCCGGGACTCCCGTTGTGTAAAGGACAAGCAGGAGAGAAGGTTGCTTGGTTTAGGAGCTGCCAAATTCCTGGCTGATGTAGATATCTGAATGGGATCAGTTTTCAATAGTGAGGCTGTAAATGGGAGTTCTGCTCGCTGTTTCCTCACATGTGAGCATCAGAACAGGAGGTCACCCAAACTGCTTACCATGAGAGAGCAGCTCTATGTGTGGATTAACAGTCATGAGACACAGCTAAATGTCTGTTAAAATTCTAATACCCCTCTTATGTACCCAGCGGCTTCAGCCCCGATGCTTCTGTGTCTCCTTCACTCCCTGGTAAGATTGCACAACAACAACATTGGTAGCAGTGGTGATGCCGTGTGTCTACTGCTGCTTGTGATAATCTACAGCGGTCATAGACCATACCTAATGTAATCCCACTGTGGCCAGTGAGGGTGCAGCGCTCATGTAAGGGCTACAATGCTCTGTGACACTGGACACGTGGAGGAGTTTCCTATACAAGCTACTCAACTCATCTTCCAATCCATCCAAGAGAGAGAACACAACATCTACACTGTAATGTGTCCTCAAATGCTTCCCCTTATTATCTGCAGTAACTGTGTTATTTATATGGGATTTTATGTTATTTTTACATTGTCTCATCTTCTTTCCTTTTAGGTCTCTACAATATAGGATCATTGATATTGTCTAACAGGGTAATTTTCCTGATGAATAGAGATAAGGACCAGATGTCGGAGAGTATATTAAATCTCACCCTAGAGATAATCTTCCAGTTTACTGGAGAGGTGAGAGATTCTGATGATGTCATATTACATCATTCTTATCTATGGTCATAACAGATGATATGACTGGAGAGGGGAGGGGGCTCTGATGATATCACATTACATCATTCTTATCTATGGTAATAACAGATGATATGAGTGGAGCGGGGAGGGGGGGCTCTGAGATGTCAACATTACATCTTTCTTATCTAGGGTAATAACAAATGATATGACTGGAGAGGGGATGGACTCTGGAAATGTTTGTAGTGATATTTATCAATGCATCTCTCCATAACAGGATTAAACAGTAGTGCAGAAGACCTCTAGTGAGTCCTGCCTGGCCCCTGTTATAGAGACCCCAATCATAGGTCCTCCACCCTTCTCCCTGCTAAAGGAGGAATTTCATCAGAAGATCAGAAGATCATACAACTCACCAACAAGATCATTGAGCTGCTGACAAGAGAGGTGATGCTGCTATATTATAGAGTAACACCACTGGAGGGGTCTGGGTGATGACTGTATCATTGCATGTGTCAGGTTCCTATCAGGTGTCAGGACATCTCCACTGTATTTACTGAGGAAAATGACTTTTCTGTTGAAGGGCAGAGGGATGAGGTAAACGCCACCTTAAATGTTTTTTGTCTAACCCAGGAAGAAGTGCAGCTCCACCTTAAAGGGGTTTTCTCGCTACAATGATTGGGTTTTAATTAAAAGATCTTTAAAAAAACAAGCAGTTTGCAATATATGTTCATTACACAATGCCCTACTGATCTTGAGTTATCCCTGGTAGGAGGAGTGCATCAGCTCCTCAAATCACTATAGCAGCCGACCTGTTGATTTTTCTGATTAGCGTCTTTGAATTATGCCGTCTGATCACAGGATATTTTATCCAATAACTTTTATTACACGAATATTATAGCAGCAACACTTGTAGTGTATTTTTGCAATTCTTAAAAAGTCTTAATGACATGTGTCTCAAAAACCTGAAATCCACGGTAGAGTCCCGAGTCCGAGTTGGGTCACACAGACACCGACATCTCGTGTTCGCAATGTCTCTCAGAGCTGACCCGCCAACAGCTGGCTGCTGATTCGTATCGCGCCTCTGACGCGGTCACGCGACGTTTCGGGGGACACACCCCCTTTCTCAAGCGTGAAGGTAAGTCGCTACTGATCTCCTTATATATCGTTACAGATTAGGTCCTATCTAAAACATATACAAAACATGTACTTACTAACACATTAAAAACAATACATTAACTACAGTTACCATACTCTGAGGCTAGAATCACTCAATATTACATTGTTTATAATATTTAAACCCTATTAGTTTCACTGTTCTTCTTTGATGTTACTAAACATATCCTCATTATCTAAACTATATCTAGCCTCGATCAGCAGATGGCGCGTAGGATCTCATCGCCAAGCTGTTGGATTATATATATACTTTCCATTGGCATTCTTCGTTGAGTCCCTTGGGTGACAGTGTTTGTAATCTATGTATCCAATATACCTCCCGTCGAAGCAATTTTAACTTGATTTGTTCTTGGTTATCATCTTGCACTTCCTCAATAACGCACTATCGTAAATCAGTCACTTGGTGGCCACTCTCGTAAAAATGTCTTGCTACAGAAGACTCCATATATTTAAAGGGCCCCTCTCTATCCATCCTACTTTGCTGTTCTGTTTTCTTTGTATAGAGGTGAATCTGTGAATTATGCTCGTTTAGTCTAATCAGTAACATCCTAGATGTCTGGCCAACATATCCCTTGCCACAAGGGCACTTTAGAAGATACACAACATTTTTAGTAGTGCAGGTAAAGAAACCCCGTACTGTTGATTTTTCTCTCACTGGCTGCCAGTGCTGGTGACTCATCAGCTTCTCAATACAGGTTGGAGCACAGAGCCCCTCCCGCACAGTATGTGATGCTTCTGTATGGGAGGGGGAGGGCTCTACTCCCAGTGTGTAGCTGTGCTGCCTGGATTAAACCTGTGTGTGCCTGCTACCTCCTGCTCTCTACAAAGATTGAGGAGAGCAGAGGTGAGGCTAATCTGTGGTCAGGACGATGTGACAGCAGTGAAGTGTGTTACTATAATCATGATGTGTCTGTGGAGTTTTGACTATACTAATAGAACAGATCAGTGGGACATATGAATGGTTCATATCCCTCCCTGCTCTGCTGTATTAGTGACACATCATGATTATAGTAAAACACTTCACAGCTTCCCTGTGTCTGTTCTGATGGGAGGACAGTGTTTGTGTTTGTTGTTGCTTAAGATGTCCATGGAGATTTGTATGCTAAGCAGGGGGTATACGAACACTTGCATCCCCCCTGCTCTGCTATTAGCATACACAGCTTCACAGACCTCTCCACACTCATAGATCAGCCCTCTCCTGTCTCCTGACTCTGTGGAGAGGAGCAGCAAGAGCTCGGCCACAGCACAGTGCAGCTGATCCAGTAGTGAGCAGCAGATCTGGCAGCAAACCCCCCTCGCCCTACCCCTGCTGTATAGAAGTTACTGCAGTCGGAAGAGGAGAGCTGTCTGTGTGCTGAGGGAAGGGGGAAGGGGGAGGAAAAGAGGCAGAAAGAAGCCCGCCCCTGAATTCAAAAATCCTATGCTGCCAGACACACTGAGGTAGGCTGAAAGCCTGTAGTGAGACAACTCCTTTAAGACTTGAAATAACTTTCGACTGCTAAAAATATAACGTAGCACAAGATATGGACTGAACACTGGGGTTTTTCTCCACTACCCCTTTGGCAAAGTCAATCATAAAGAAAAGTATTGCCAGTCCAAATATATGCAAAATTTGCTTTATGTTAATTATTTTTAAGCTTCCATAAAATTTCCAGGATTTTCCACAAATATTATGCAACAATTATATACCTGTGCTCTAAAAAATTCATTTCATCACTTGATTAATATCATATGTAATGTATATCCATACTTAAGTATACAATTGAGGAGAGAGAGAATGGTTGCCTGTGTCTGCAGTGAACATCCTTACGTCAGGGCACCACAGGTGACGTTTCGGAGGCAACTCCTCCTTCCTCAGACCGGCGCAAAACAGGACTATCCTCCCACCACAGGTACGTAATACAGGTAGCACATATTTATACCATTCTAAATAGATCTAATCGGATAATTAATAACAAATAGCTAAACTACCATCATGAAGATAACATTACAACATTCTAACGGACACATGAGGTAGAAAGCACTATACGATACGTCAAATACATTACAAAAATGACCTAAGGCTAAATGTCTCATTTAGCCCTTTGGGTACAAGTGATTCCAATTTAAATATCCAGAAAGCTTCATGCTGAAGCAAACAGGAATGAAGAGTACTACCATCTTCCACCTTAAGAACCTCTTCCTTTCTCTTTCTCATCCTGATGCCTCTGTTATAAGTGTATTCCCATCTCACACAGTTGTGACCTATCCACAGCAGTGTTCCCCAACCTTTTTTCCCACCAGGAACCGGTTTTATGCAAGACAATTTGGTTATTGGGGGCGTGGTTACGGAGGGGGTTGGATGTTTAAAATCACACACACACACACAAAAAAAAAAAAACACAATAAAGTGTATATTCAGGGGTATAGTATGGGGTAACCAGTATTTTATAACTGCAGAATGATTGTCAGCTCTGTGGGTCAGTATTATATTAATAATCTTTACCCACAGAGCTGACAATAAATCTTCAGTAATATTGATCAGCTCTGTGGGTCAGCATATACATGTATATAATATACATATGTAATCAGCTCTGTCATTCTAGAGATATATGCCCCCCTGTAGTCTTTAGCGATATATATGCCCCCTGTAGTCATTATAGATATATGCCCCCTGTAGTCAGAAATAGATATATGCCCCCTGTAGTCATTAGAAATAGATATAATTAATTGTGGTAATGTTCCACAGTACTACCATTGTGAGACCTCACTCTCGTCCAGTCTCCATCTTGGTCCATTTCAGGGGGTCTTTAGCTCACAGGATTGCCGTTTTTGGTAAACGGTTAACGGCAAACCAACAAATGTCTCTCCACTGTACGTTCAAACTGGCCTCAGCCAGCTTTATTCCTCGGACAGGATGAGTACAGAAAAACAAACATAACAAAAATAAACTCCTCAGCCGTCTGGGCACTGACTACACACATACAGAGTCCTTTACACATGGTCTGGACCTAACATCCAGTACCACCAATACACCAGTATAGTCACTGTACTGTACAGGCTTCCATCAAGCCTCTGGGGGCCAGAGGTTTTTTCTCAGCTTTGCTGCTCCAAAATTCCAGGTAGCAGCCATGGCCCCAGATCACCTGCAGTACAAGGGTTTTTATAGGCCTCTGGGGACCTGCTAAAAGCCTGTCTTGGAACATGGGAATGGCCTCCCACCCAACACTATGACCATTTTGGGAAAGGCAATCCATCCATGGCTGCATAGTAGTCATGCTAGCTACATGTGTCAGCAACTTATGGCTACTGACACCAAATAGTTGCCTTCCCCCACTGAGACCAGGACGGTGGTACGCCTGTAGCAGGTATTCCGCTGTAGTCCATCTAGTGGCAGACACCTGTGACCGCTTAAGGACACTCTGCCAGAAAATATCATATATATAGATTTTGTGTTAGTTAATTTTTTTTGTTTTATGCAATAATAAAGTATTTCAATTTTAATGATCGTCTGAGGTAAAGATCTGTGTTTTGCAGTTTTCTGGAATATGCTTATACCACTATTTATATAACTATATCATATTTTGATTGGTGTTCTTCCTCTATATTACATAGTTGTCAGTCTAGCACTTTAGTCATTATTTAACCCCTTACCACACCTGGACGTATGGGTACGTTGTAATGCTGGTAAGGGGCTTTGTTACATAGCCACCGGGTGTTAGCTGCTGACTGCAGCTAATACTTGTTGGTTACAGCGCGGGATGGTGCCGGCGCTCTTTAACTCTTTAGACACTGCTGCAAAGATGGTCACGGCATCTAAATCAATGAGAAATGGTGTCACGTACTGTTCCTCACTGCGTTCGGGGCACCCGTGGCGAAATCGCGGGCTCCTGATTGGTTAACATGGCAGTTGGAAGGCTTGTGAAGGCTTCCATCGTTGCCATGTTTTCTGTTTACTACTTCCTGCTCTAGCCAGGAAGTAGTAAAACTGCATCTTTGTACACCCTAATGCATGTATTACAATGCATTAGGCTGTATAAATGATCGTGCACCCTAGGGGGACTCAAAGATAAAAAAAAAAAAATAAAATAGTTTTAAAGAGTAAAAATAAAATATTGAAAGTTCAAATTGCCCTCTTTTTGCTAAAAGTCCAATCTATTAAAATATAACATCATTTATCCCGTACACTGAAAATAAATTTTAAACCCCAAAATTGAGGTTTTTTTTGGTAATTTCACGTCCCCTAAGAATTGGAATAAATTTAATCATAAAAGTCGTATGTATTCCAAACTGGTAGCAATAAAAAGTAAAAAAATGGCGCCTCACTCAAGTCCATAGGTGTTAGTACAAAAAAGTTATTGGTTGCAGAAAATGGCGCTGCAGTGTAAATTTCATTGTTCTCGATACAGTCCTGGGTATAAATAGATCTTGGGAGAGATCTCTATATTAACCTTTGATATATTTATACATATTTACTATGTCCCCCTGAAGCCATCTTTTCTCTAAACTAAATAACCCTAATCTTGCACATCTTTCTGGGTATTTTAGTCCATTCAGTCCTTTTATTATTTTTCTTGCCGCCTTTGAACTGGTTCAAACTCTACAATGTCTTTCCTGTGAACTGTTGTCACAAACTGTACACAATATTCCATGTGTGGTCTAACCAGTGACTTGTTTAATGGGAGAAAATGTTCTCATCATGTGCATCTATTCCCCTTTTAATACATCCCATAATCTTCTTTGCCTTGGCAACTGCTGCCTGACACTGGCTGCTACAATTAAGTTTACTGTCCACCAGGATTCCCAAGTCCTTCTCCAGTCACTTTTTCTCAGCTTTTTTCAGTTTAACAAGTAGTCATGAAATGGGGTTTTCTTTCCCATGTGCATAACCTTGTAAGTATCTGTGTTAAACCTCATCTGCCACTTCTCTGCCAGGCTCCAATTACCCAATCCTTTGTAATAAACTTTACCCTCATTGTTTTAAAATCTTTTATAGAGTTGTTCTCTGCAAAGATCGATATTCTACTGTGCAATCCATTTTAAGTCTTAAAATAATATATTAAAGAGAATGGGCCCCAATACTGCCCTTTGGTAACTCAAGTAACACGGACCCAGTCTGAGATGTAAAATTAATCACCCCCCTTTTGTTTTCTATAATGAGCCAGTAACTTCCCCATTTTGCAACATTTTTCCCCCCAGTCCAAGCATTCTCTTTTTACTTACTCCTTTTATGTGGCACAGTTTATATGCTTTTAAAAAAAACTAGACATACACCAATGCCTCAACCCCGACCGCCTAGAAGCTGATGAGATTTTGTTTGATAAGGCCGACCTTATAAACCCATGCTGGAACGGGGTATACTTTATTTTTAAGAGTACCCAGATAGCATCGCTTAAAAACCCTCAAACAATTTTTCCTATGAAGGGTTAAAGTTACCGGCCTATATTTTTAGGGAAACACTTTTTGTCCCTTTGTGATTACGGCATCCACATTTTTCTATGCGCCAATGCTTTGGAACGTACTCCCGTTACTATACAGTTCATAAATATTAAGAACAGGGCCTAGCTTACTTAATTCCCTAAAATGGGGTGTATACCATCAGGACCCGGTGATTTGTCTATTTTAATTTTCTTAAGGTGAAGCTTCACTTCTTCCTGGGCTAGACAAGAAGCATTTAAGGTGGAGTTTACCTCATCCTTTTACCCAACAACAGGAAGGTCATTTTCCTTAGTAAACACCGTGGAGAAAAGATTGTTTAATAGGTTTGCTTTCTCCTCTTTTCCCCCTAAAAAACCTCCCTCACCCCCTTTTTTAAAAAGGGCTTTAAAATTTTCAGGGTTTTAAAAATTTTTAAAATATTTTTATATAGTTAAAGAGAAGCCGTAATTTCCCCCCATAAAAGTAAAAAATGGAACGTGGAAAAAAATTAAATGGGAAAAAAATTTTGGCTCTTTTGGCTAAATTTCACATGGCCCTTTCTTGCGGGGCGCAATTATGCCCCCAAATTTCGCCGTGTGGCGGGGGCGGGGGGGAGGGGGGGTAGACTATCATTACAAAAAGGCGCCCTTACGCCGGTAGTTTAAAAAGATATTTTCACCCTTTTGCCCCCGCGGGGGAAATTTCCCAATGGGGAGAGGAGAAAAGTTAAAACCCTAGTTTTCTATGAGAAACTGTGGATTACCCCTAATTTTCCCGGGCCAAAGATTTCAGGCCCGGGAATTCGCCGGGGGTACGTCGGGAATTTTCAGGCTGAAATACGTGCCCAAATAAACCGATGAAACCCTGGCCTTTGAGTCCCCATCAAAAAATTGAGGGCTAAAATTAATTAAATTTTCCTTTTTAAACTAACTAAAAAATATGAGGGGACCGGGAAAAAGCTACAGGAGTTTCAGCTGCTTCGGGGCCCCTTTTTACACATAAAAGAAACATGGTAACTGCAACCCCCCTTTTCACTTTTTGCACCAGGGCCAAGAACTTAAAGGGGGTTTTGCCACATAAAAAGGGGTTGACGGGGCCCGCCTTTTGCAAAAAAGATCCCCAGCACTTTAGCTGCATCTATGTCGCCCAAATCCATCTCCACAGAACATGGACTAGAAAGATGGTCAAGGGTGTTACATCTCCTGTGCTCAAGGGGGTGAGTTTGGTGGATGACAATCCCTTTGGTGAGGGGTCGGGGTTTGCTTTTCTTCGCACTGCCGGGATATTGCAGATTCCAAATCCCCAAACTAGACAGGTAGCATCATGTGCCAAGAGAAACCAGGCCGTTTTCAAAATAATTTGTCTTGGAGACCAATGGTCAAGAGCTGTGGATGGTTCTTCGTATGGAGACCGACCAGTGGCTGGATGCTAAAAACCTGGCGCAAGAAGCAGTTTAGTCTGTGCAACCCATGGCGAATCCAGCATACTTCAGAAAAAGACTTTACATACCTTTCTTTAGTCCACGCCACCACCTCCCGTAAAGATTTCTTTCTTAGCTCAGATTCCTTGTTTCACTGTATTAAGTCATCACATATTGAGGAAATAGTTCTCGGAATGCCCCCTTTAAACTGAACTCTGCCTAAATTTGCCCGGGGGGGGAGTAAAATTTGTTTGTGTTGGTATGGGGCAATCCCCAGCGACTTCGGGTACCTTATTTTTTCCCTGGAAATAGTTATTGACAACCACCTAATCCCAGATTGACACATCTTTTTTATGGCAAGGCAAAGGATGAGGGACTTTTTTAGTTAGTTGCGCTGAAGCTCAAAAAACAGAGACAAGTTTATTTAACTTGTTAAATGCACTGTTATCCAAGAAACAAGTATGCAACAATTAGCATACACAATATTGTTGCATACTTGTTTCTTGGATAACCAATGGTTAACAACATGTTTAAAAAGGAAGTTTCCAATTCCATCATGTTGAGAAAGGGGGGGGTTACCTCCGAAACGTTGCATTCCCACGGTGTGGTTCGTCAGCCCCGGGAAATGATTTGCCGTGCTAAATGGGCGCATGGCTCATATATATCTATTTTGGGAAAGTGTTTTCACTACAACGGTACGCCCCCGGGGGGACTAACCCCGGTACAAGTATGTTGTTAAAATTTTTAATCTTTTATTTATGTCTTCAATAAATTTTGCTACGATGTTTCAAACAACACTTGCCCTTATGAAATGTTTTGGAGCTGAAGGCGGGGAAGGGGGAAAAAGAATATACAGACGTGGGTGCGGGGGAATAGAGATTTATTCCATAAAATTCAATACTTTACCCGAAACCACAAATAACAAGTCGCTTAACTAAACCACAAGCACCCAAAAAAATTAGTTTTGAAGATCTGCCATCCCTTATGGGCAGGTCTAAAAAAATAAGGAATCCTGGAGGCCTTTATAAATTTTATACGACCCTCTAAATGGGGCGGCCTTTGATCCTCAGGGCAATGGGGCCCTTTTCTAAAGACTCAAACCCCCCAAAATTCAACGGAACAAAGGGAACACCCCAGCGGCACCAATAACATCTCAGGAGGGGACAAACCTATAGATCCTTAAAAAACAAAAGCCCCGGCCCAATGGTCTCTCTGGGAAATATTTTTTAAATATGAAAGTAGAAATTTTCCCCCATTGCAAAAAATCTTCAAAAGAAAATTTTGGAGAAATGTAGTAGTTGAGGGCTTTTCCCGGGCACGAACGTTTTTCCTGCCAAACCTGGCAGTAACCCAGAGGAGGTCGGATCTTATAGACCGATCTCCCTGTTAAACACATATTACAAGATTCTAGCGACCATTCCGGCAACCCAACTTCAAGATCTTTTGCCTGCATTATTGACTTCCTCACAATTAGGATTTGTCAAGGGTCACCGTTCCACAAAATGCATCCGTACTGCCATAACAGCAAGAGTAGCAGCATCCTTGAACAAATACCCAACCACCATGTTGCTTAGTTTTTTATGCCGAAAAAAGGCTTGATTCGGTTCCTAAGTCTCAAAAGTCTTTGCGTTATAGAAATTTTGGCGATACCTTCTTAGCTTTCCTACAGAACATGCAATCGGACTCAACGGCATTCCTAACTGTGAATAGTATAAAATCCCCCCCATTACACTAAAAAGGGGAGCAAGTCAGGGATCTCCCTCTCACCTGCTCTTTGATTTAGCTTTGGATCCCTTTCTGCGACACCTCCAATCCTGGGATGGTTATCGGGGCATCAACATTGGAAAAGAGGAGGTGAGAGTCTCGGCCTTTGCCGACGACTTGTTGTTGTTCGTCTTTAGACCCCAGATCAGCCTGCAACATCTGCTACATGAGGTTGATTTGAGTGGAGCGTTGTCGGGATTCAGAGTCAACCTAGATAAATCAGAAGCATTAATGCTAACGGGCCCACATAGACCAAACTGGGCGATACACCTTCCACTACGGTGGCAACCCCGCCCCTTGACATATTTGGGAGTGCAGGTCGCTAGGAACCCCGCAACTCTCTATTAAATCAATTTTAATCCATTTATGAAAAAATTGAACGACAACTTAACTGCATGGGCTGGGCTTCCCTTGTCTTTTATAGGTAGGGCCAATCTGATAAAATGTATAATTTTTGTTATATTTGTTTCAATCGCTACCTATCTTCCTCAGACCATGTGACGAAAGACTTCTGAACAAATTATTTAGAACTTTCATATGGAACGGAAAGAGATCTAGAATACCACTTAATATCCTGCAACAGACCAGACAACATGGAGGGATCAAGTTCCCAGACATTAAGAACTATAACCTAGCAACTAACCTCTGTGTTATACAAGATTGGTTTACGGGGATAGATGACTTTGTGCCTGTAGAGACAAGTTTGTGTCTTGGCTACTCTTTACCCAACCTTTTGCATATCCCGATTACAGACTTGCCTGCCGAAGTTAGGGCTAATCTCCTTTTCATGGCACCCTGGAGGGCTTGGAGGATGACCAGACGAAGGTGCTCTGTGTCAGAGGAATCTTCGTTAGGACTCTCTTTTGTGGGTAACCCTGCATTTCAGACGGGAAGATCTCACCCTATTTTCATGACATGGCGGTATAAGGGTATCAAGACGATGAGTGATGTGATGGATCTTCAACATAAAAAGCCCCTAACATTTAACCAGCTGTGTTTAAAATATAGCTTTGTGACCCCACACATTTTTCACTATATGCAACTTTTACACTACACAGTGAAGATAGCCAACCAATTAAAGGAACAAGACTGGGAGGACATTTTGTTGGCCAGGCTAACCAATACACCTGGGATCTGGGGCAGGATATCAGGTTTATACATATTTCTCCGACCCACACTTGACTATTAGGGCAGAGCAAGCGGACTGACACGATGGAGGGAGGACTGCCCGCAAATAAAGGTGGGAGAAATTATTATAGCAACTTTAAAAGCTTCTAAGTATCTTCCCAGTATCCCCTATTGGGAGATGGCCCTTAAAATTTTGCACAGAGGATATCTCTCGCCAAGTCGCAATTACCTTATGGGGGGTTGTCCTACTCCTGGATGCTCCAGGTGCAGGGAGAGCACATCCAATTTGTACCACTGCTTTTGGGCATGTTTGACGACGCAGGTGTTTTGGAGGCGTATACACCAATTTCTTGTTACCCACACGCACTTTAACATCACCTTGACGCCTTTTAGGGCCATTTTTGGTGAATTGCAGCAGCCAAATCTACACATTCTAGCACATATCAAACGTCTAATTTTCTACATTTCTGCAGCAGCGCGAAAAAACTATATTACAAACATGGATTCCGTACGAATGTTTCTGGAGAAATTAACCTTCCTCTTGCGAATGGACTGGGTGGAAGCGTCCCTTCAGAAAGAGATCAAAGTAGAGCAATTCTTCTTAGTGTGGAAACCCATCATCAGCTTACTACCGGACCGAATGAGAAATCGTATCCGGTCATGCTTCAGTTCCACTACATGGTACTTAGGACAATCAATTGGAGGCCAGCACCCTGGCTCATAACGAGCAAACTACAGGTTTTGATGTTCGGTCATGGATTGGTGGCGTTTCATAAATAGCGGGATGGTGGATACCATGCGCACCCACGGAAACCCCCCCTCCCCTCCTCTTTCTTTTCTCCTTTTTCTGCTAGGCTTGCTTCTGTTCACAACTGAGGTGACAGTGAGGCAATTACCTGATGCGCTGGCCAGAAATAGAGGCTTGGATGTTACAATTGTCGAATCAAAATAGACTTTTCGGTGATCTTTCTGTCTGATGTCATAGATAGACATAATGCTTTGGCATGCCTCCTGCACTTCTTTTTGTACCTTCGGAAAAAAGAACGCTTTTGATACTCCTACCCTATCCCCCCTCACCGACTCCCACTCACCCTTTCCCTTTTCCCCAATTTATACGTGTTTGTCAAAAATTTGTGAAAAGTTTAATAAAAATATTTTGAAAAAAAAATATCCTGGTGCCAGGCAAGGTGGTGTGCGACAAAGGGAGCAATTTCCTTGCTGCCCTTAAGATCGGTAGAGTTACGCATATCCCTTGCCTGGCACACATCATGAACCTGGCTGTGCAGAAATTTCTCAAACGCTACCCCGGTCTTGACTGTCTGCTGAGGAATGATCGAGGTCTTAGCTCACACTTCCAGCGTCCACACCAAAATGGTCAGTCGGGATGATGTCCTTGTCAGCAGGACCGTTCTGGTTATATTTTTACTGGAACAAATGGTAGGGTATGTTCACTCTTCGTATTGCGTCACGTACAATATGCGCTGAAATACGGCAGGTATTTTGGAAGCAGCGTGTAATTCCAGAGCACAGGGGGGCCGGCCCCACTGACATGCATTGTCAGCGGTGTGTAAGTGCCACGTACAATTGACATGTCACTTCTCTCCCCGGGCGTATGATGCGTTCGTATTGTACGTCCAGGGAGACGATGCATAATTCATAACTCTCTATGCGAATTATGAATTACTGTAATTGTGGCACACATTTTGCTGTGTATAAAGCGCAATACGTGGCAAAATGTGCGTGCAAATACATGCCAAAATAAGCCGTGTGAGCATATCCTTTGGCTGTCTGAGGCAGTAGGTCCCAGCAGTGATGGAGGCGGACACAGAGCCTTACTCGTCAGAGAACGTAGAAGGCCCGACTGTTTCGCAATTGTATCGTTCTTCTTTAGGCGGTGGTTCGAGGTCGAGGGTGAGTGCAGGATGGCAGTTCACCACACAGAGTACAGCACATGAGGCTAGCAAGGGCTCAGGTGACGGTCAGGATGAGGAAGTGGAGGAGGATGAGGAGGCAGAGGTGGACACCACCGGTACTGATTACCCTTCAGTGGTAAGAGGTTGACACAGATTTCAGGAGGAGGAAGATCCCTTTAGTACCCCTCGACCTCGAGGCTTGGGAAATCCTGGCAACATATCACACATGAGTGCTTGGATGCTACATTACCTGCAACATGATCCACACATCAAGGCAATAAAATGAACAGCAATTACTGGGTGGCCACCCTCCTTAATCCATGTTAAAAGACAAAAGTGAGCAGTTTTCTTCCACCCACAGAAATTGACAGTAGAATGCAGGATTTAGAGACAGTGTTCATTGACCAACTCCAGACATCTTTTGCCCCATTCTAATGTCATGGTGGAACAACATCAGCAATGCGGCAGAAGTAAAAATGGCATGTAGCCGCAGCAGACAGTGTGGCAGAACCCTACTGGGTGACATTTGGCACCCTACTGGGTGACATTCTTATCACCTCACCAAAGCCTGCAATGCAGGGCAGCATTCAGACACACAGAGACCGCCTTAAGACCATGGTCCATGACTACCTGTGGCTCCACATCGATGTTTTTGGACTTATTTTGGACCCATTCAACTTCTGGTTGTCCAAACTGGATGAATGGCCTCAGCTAGCTTGACACGCCATAAAAGTTTTATCCTGCCCAACAGCCAGCGTTATCTCGGAACGCACATTTAGCACAGCTGGAGGGTTGATAACTTTCATCACTGACACAAATGTCATCTTTTCAGTTAGCCATTGAAAGGAATTTAGTATTTTAGTCTGTTTTTTATGTCACTCTTAGAGACCAATTTTCTTCACTACGTTGTTCCATGTGTCCAGTTTACTATTACAGATGGTCATTACAGCTTCTCACCACTTGTAGAGGTTCCTCACTGCCACGTTCTCGCTGCCACCAATGGTACTGCTGCCTAATCTTGTCGAACTGGAACCTCCATGTTCCCCATTGGCATATTCTCACTGCCACCAATGGTACTGTCATTTAATCTAGTCCAGCCTGCAGAGGCATAAGTTCAAGTTCTTGGGCCCTGTTGAAAATAAGTCAAATGACCTCCCGCCCCGTTATCATCAGATTTTTAAAACCTTTTAAGGGGCCCCCATTACACCCAAAATCAAATGGGCTCCCCCCCCATTAGAGTTCCTATTTTTTTTAATATAAAGGGGGCCCATTTTTGATTGGGCCCCCTGACAAGAGACTGCCCGTATGCCCTATTGGTCCCCTACCAGTTCCCATGTCCCGTTTCCAATACCCAGTGTGTCTTATGTGTCAAGGGGTTTTTTGGGGCCCCCTTCAGTATGCAGGGCCCCGTAGCGGCTGTAACACTGCCCACCCCAAAAATACACTCCTCCCAGCTGAACCCCATGTTCCCCGTGGGATGTTCTTGCTGCCACCCATAATCACAGTAAAAAAGCTTGCAAGAGAGGCACAAGTGCCAGACGGTCCCCCTGTTAAAAGGGGAATGGTCATAAAAAAAGGGAATTGTTTAACGCCATTTTTTTTGTTAAACACATTTTTTGGGAAATTTTTTGGTTATGTTTTTTTTTTTTTTTCCAATCATTTTCGTTTTTTTTTAATAATTCAAAAGTCCTGAGTTTTCACTTTGGCCAAAAGCCTATAATCGTTTTGACACTTCTGTTCTTTTAGAGGCTTTTCGCAGTTGCTCATTTCAGTAAAAGCAGGGCCCAACTGAAAGGAGACCCCCTTTGTGTACGTAACACAGAACCCACCGTCACAAGAGGAGATAATACACCCCCCCCCCCTTCCACCCCCTTCCCAGTAAAAAACGCTTTTTAAAAAAGTTTGGGACAAAATATGTCTTTAAAATCTATGTGCATGAAGCTGCTGTAAGTATCTTCTGATGCTGTTAAAGCAGTGAAACATAATGTTTTCCCCCACAATTTTTTTTGATGGCCAATTGGGGAATTTACAATCGGGAAAAAAAATTCTAGGGAAAAGGTATGGATCAGGGTCTTGCTTTAAAAGTAAAAAAAAAAAAAAAAAGGCAACAGTTCCCTTTAAATTTGTACTGTCCGGCCCATTGAAGCTTGCTGGAGAAATTTTTATGATCCAGAAAAATATTGGGGGAACGTCATATGGTCAGTGAAACCAAAGTAGAACTGTTTGGAAAAAAAACGCAATTGTCGTGTTTGGAGGGGAGGAAGGCTAGTTGTGTCCAAAGCCACCATTTACTGTAAAGCATGGGCTGGCACATCATGTTTGGGGGGTTTTCTGCAAAAAAGGGAAAAGGATGTGATCCCTGTACAAAATAGAAGAAATGGGGCCCTGTATTTTGAAAATTTTAGTGCAAAACCTCCTTCATTCAGAAGGGATTGAAAAATAAAATGGCTGGGTCTTTCAGCATGACAATGATCCAAGCACACGAAAGGGAAAGAGGAAACGAAGGGTGGTTTCGTAAAAAGCGTTTCAAGGGCCTGGGTGGTAGCCGTGTCTGGATCTCAACACGTAGAAATTTTTTGAAGGAGTTGAAAAGTCTGTTTTGCCCAGCAACACCCCCCAAAACTTTCACTGCTCTAGGGGTTGCTTGGGGAAATGGTCCAAAACTTCCAGCAAAGTGTGTGCCAACCTTGTAAAGACTTCAGGAAAAACGTTTGAACTTTTTATTCCAACAAAGGATAGAAAAACGTTTTTGAGATGAGTTTTTTTTTGCCCAAAATCTTATTTTCTCACAATTTGCAAATGCAATAAATTCTTTCCCAAAATCAGAATTGATTTTCTCTTTTTTTTTTTCCCATTTTGTCCATTTTAAGGGGGGAGCTTGAACAATTTGGGGGTGACTAAATATTTTTTTTTCCCCCACTGTACTGTGGAAATCAATAATGCACGGGGTTATTTCGCATTTTTGGATGGAATTGGAAATATTCACTTTTTGCCTTTGAGTAAGTTTTTAGCAAAGAGAGAATCTTTTTTCGGTTTTAAATCTTTTATGACAATAACACGCGGTATATCTGAAAGGTATTTCACTCCCAGAACTGCCTAAAATAAACTTTTCTCCACTCCGTTTCATTTTCAGAAACCAACCACTATTTAAAATACCGGTACATTTCCTTGTATAGGAGTTTTGGAGAGAAAAACCAAAATAAACACATTAGAGACGATATAGTCAAAAAATACATACATTTTTATTAATTACATCACTAAAAAAAACATAAAAATCGAGGCATATATGGAAAAACTCAACTGCAGACAAAATATAAAGATCCCCCATAAATAATTGTACAATTGCTGTTATTATTGTAAGAGTAACCAAATAACAACTAAATAAGAGTCAGTGTACCAGAAGTATATCATGCATCACATATTCATGCAATTCAACTCTTATGTACTTGTATTATCCAGATGTCAATATTAATCTCTATATGGTTTCAGCATACTCCATCTTAAGGTACAAAAAAAGTTTAGACTCCTATGATGGTAAGGACACCTAAGTGATGGAAACCCTTACCAAAATAAGGGGACCCAGCCAGCCATCCTGGCATTACCATCCTAGGAGTCTAAACTTTTTTTGTACCTTAAAATGGAGTATGCTGAAACTATATAGAGATTAATATTGACATCTGGATAATATATGTACATAAGAGTTGAATAGCAGTATTCTTATGGAAGAACTGTGTTTCATAGTTTTATTCATAATCCCAATTTAATTTGCGCAAGCAACAGCTATTAGAAATAGATTTCTTTCTTTGGAGATTTACTAACGGTGTGCTGTCTTCTGTACTAGCAATACCCTATAAACTTGGAAAAATGTACTTTTGGGCACTAATCAAAATTTTTCAGCAAGCAACCAGTATATTGGAAAGCGATTTCTTTCTTTATAGCAGGTGTCCCTGAATGGTGTCTTCTACAGTAGCTGGACCCCCAAACTAAAGAAATGAACTTTTGGGCACTCTGAATAACAGGATGGGAAAGATGTAGCACAGCAATACTATACTCCCTAACTATTGTGGTGTTTGACTTCCCTAGCTGCTGTCCTCCCCCTGCCCAAATATTTAAACCAGCAGCACTCTTTCGTCTCAAATTCAGCTTGAGAATATTGGTGTTTCCTCCACTGCATGCAAGAACGCAGACAGAAAGCAGTGTGTTCTGTACAGCGAGTGAACTGAATGACGTTCAACAGGAAATTACAGTGACTTATATATCAGGGTAAGAGTTTTTAGAGCCAATGAGATAACTACACACTCTGTGAGTGACTTTTTTTTTTTTTTTTTACATTTCTCTATGCTGTGCACTGATTGGATGGCCGACAAACCTGCATAAGCAGCTAAAAGCGAAACTAAAAGTGGCGCATGTCTCGAATGTGAATATTTCTCTAACGAACTGTAAAAAGCTTGGTTCGGCTCGCGTTCTAAAAAATCAAGAAGATTGACTTGAACCTAATTTTTCTCAGACTGTTCGATCAACACTATTCTCCAGCTTTACTGTCTTTTATCATTATTTTTTATTGCCTCCTTTATTGCCTCTGTTGATCCACATTTTTTTTTGCCTGCTTCTAATCATTTTATTTCCGTAAGGTATGTACCTCTCAAAATGGGTGCTTAAGATGTTTTTGAAGATCTCCCATTTATTATCTGTTATGTTATTTTTGAAGAGTTTGTCCCAGTCAATGCGGTTTAGGGCCTCTCTAAGCAGATTAAAATGACCCTTCCTGGAGTTCTGTGTTTTTGTGGCTCCTTGACAAAATACTCTGCTGAAGGATAAATGGAAATGTACTTATTGTGGTTACTATTTCCTAGGTGTAGATTTAGCTAAAGTCAGGGGTACATTATAGTGCAAGGAAAATGATCAAGGACTTCTTTTTTTTTGTACCCGCATCCAGTTTTGTGTTAAAAATTAAATAAAAAATAAAAAGTGCATGAGATAATCCAACTTTACACTGGCCCTAAAATCATGACTGCTTCATACATGACCATCCTGCCTTCAGCCCTGCTCTATGCTGGAGAACATAAAGCAGTCAGGAAGTGTGTGAGCAGGACAATCCACTAAAATGCACCGATTTAAAGCTACGCTAATAATTTTTTATTTGCTTTTTACTGACTCGCAAGTTGGTCAAACAGTACGCTGATGCATTGACTCTGTGTTGATGCTTCGTAACATAGAAGTGTAAAACGCCAAAAGGAACAACCTATGGCACTAACTATTAATTAGAGTATGGGCGAATTTACCGTGCACTTCGACCTGGAATTTCATCGGCAAAAAATAACTCGTTCCGAATTACTTCGGCACGGTATCACGTTAAAATACAGCTATTTCCAGGACTGCAAAGAGCTGCAGTGTGACTGTAGAACGTTTGTGCCATGCTTAAATATGCAGAGGGAGCTTGTGTTGTTTGGTCTACATACAATGTTGTGTTTTAGTATGAAACGCACATGACTGCCGCCACTCTTAGAATCGCTTCACCCTATAAAATTCCCTGGGCAATTAAGAGGGGCAAATAACTGATCCAAAAAACATGTAGAGGGGATCGGGACGGGAATGCACAGCCTGATAAAGTCTTGCTAGAAATAATCTGGAAAAAAAAAACAAGCTGTGGCTCAGGTGGCTAACATTAGTGACAGGTGGGTGGACTGGGTGACAGCGCTAGCCACTGCATCCATGAGGTCAGACAGTGGCACAATGACATTCTGGAGGTAGACAAAAAACAAGGAGTAGGCCACTGAATGGCTCAATTGACAACAGTGTGGATGGTCACGGCAAGCAAGCAGCGTTGAGGTCAGACAGTTGGCACAATGGACACAGTGTGTAAGGTAACAAGCAGCTGCCACCTGCAGCTGCCACTAGCAGCAGCATGAGGTCAGACAGTGGCACATTGGACACATTGTGGAGGTCACGGCAGCACAGCCACAGCTAGCAGCATGAGTCAGAACAGTGGCCAAATGACATTCTGGACGGGTGGCAAAAAACTGAGTAGGGGGGGGGCGGGGGGTGGGTCACAGAGTGGGACAGTGGACACAGTTGTGGGAGGTCCACGGCAGCAGCCACAAGCAGCAGCATGAGGTCAGACAGTGGCCCACAATGACACAGTGGGGGGTAATGGCAGCAGCCACAGCAGCAGCTGTGGTCAGGCAGTGCACAATGACACTCTGTGTGGCAGGTCACAAGCAACTGACACTTCAGGCTAGCAGCATGAGGTCAGACAGTGGCCACAGTGATCCAGTTGTGGAGGTCACGGCAGCAGCCACAGCAGAAGCATGAGGTCAGACAGTGGCACAATGACATTCTGGAGGGTGGTAAAACACAGGAGTAGGCCACAGAGTGGGACAATGACACAGTGTGTAGGTCACAGGCAGCAGCCACAGCGCAGCATGAGGTCTAGACTAGTGGCACATGACACAGTGTGTAGGTCACGGCAGCAGCCACAGCAGCAGCATCGAGGTTCAGGGTCAATGGCATCAAGGACACAGTGTGGAGGTCACAGCAGCCAACAACCAACAGCACATGAGGTCGACAGTGGCACAATGACACAGTGTTGGAGGTCACGGCAGCTGCCACAGCAGCAGCATGAGGTCTGACTGTTGCACAAAAGACATTCTGGAGGTGGCAAAAAAGGAGTAGGCCACAGATGGGACCAATGACACAGTTTGGAGGTCACACGGCAGCAGCCACAGCAGCAGCATGAGGTCAGACAGTGGCACAATGACACATGTGGAGGTCAGGCAGCAAGACACTGCAGCAGCTTGGTGGTCAGACAGTGGCAACAATGACCAGTGTGTAGGTCACGGCATTCAGCCACCAGCAGCAGCATGAGGTCAGGGTACAATGGCACAATGACACAGTGTGGAGGTCACAGCAGCATGCATGAGGTCAGACTGTGGCCCCCCCCCCCCCCCCCCCCCCCCATACAATGACAAGTGTGGATGTCACCGGCAGCAGCACCTCAGAAGCAGCATGAGGTAAGGCAGCGGCACAATGACATTCTGAGGTGGCAAAAAAAACAGGTGTAGGCCACAGAGTGGGACACTGACACAGTGTGGATGGTCAACGCAAGCAGCCACAGCAGCAGAATGGGTCAGACAGTGGCACAATGGACAGAGGTTGGGAGTGTGGAGGTGGGTGGCCACTTCCAGTCCCTGTAAGATGGTTGGTGGCTGATGGAGATAAACTGTCAGAAGATGTGTGGCATACAGGGGTAGGCAGATCAGAATTAGCTGGCTGGAGGCAGGTTAGTTTGAACCCAGACTAAATTTCTCACAGTTTGGTGGAGGCGTCATGGCTGATAGTTAGTCTGACGCCTAAGGCATTGGTGTGTGGATTCATGGAAGGTTCTCCACGCGCTGATTCATCTTGACAAAAGGTCCGTCGTTCCGCATTTACCGTGGAAAAGCGGGTTCTCCTTGGGGTAAACGATGGCCCACGCTCGCACTGAACATCCGCTTCTGATGCCCACACTAATGGCGGGCAGGACAGATTCTCCACTGCAAACTCGGCAAGTTAGCCGGCCACACATCCAGTTTGGCTGCCCAGTAGTCCAGCGGATCTTCATGGGGTTGGCAGAGTGCTTTTCCAAGGGTAGGACTCACCTGTTGGTTCAGGGATGCTCCAGGTCCCTGCTGCTGCTGGGCTGGCGGACGACCCTCCTCACTAGGACGGAGTGTGAGGAAGTGCTCACCAGTGACCTCCTGAACTTAGGTTACATCTGATGGAGCTGGTTTACTGCTACCTACCCCCCACCTTCCCCCAGCAGCCGCGGCAGTAGTAGTCCGTCGAGCGTGTGGAATCCCCGCGGTACGGGTCAGACTGTCAGAGGAGGACGAATGCCGCACATACGGCAGCCGGCCAACTGATTACGGAGGGATTTCCTATAGTTATGGGAGTTTGCCTCCCACGCTCATTAGCTGGGAAAAACAGGCTCCCATTTTGGACCGGTGCGAGGTCGATTAGGGTGGAGAGAAAGATCGTCATCCCTCTCGCCGGGTGATGCTACATTCGGCTGTCACTAGGCTAGGCAATTAAGCATGCTGCGGGCCATCTGCACAAAGTGTTACTCCGAGGGGCTCCCTGCTCCATTTCCACTGGATATTGCCACGGTGCTTGGGGGTCATCTGCCTCGTCTTCCTCATCTCCATCCACCTCTCCAGCTGCTCCTGCTCCTCCTCTCTTGTCACCTGGGTAGAATAATCCACTCATTTCACCAGACATTGCTTCTGACTCCAATGTCCTCATCCTCACTCCTCCCTCCATTTCAGTCCCCACCGGACTCTTGTGCCAATGTGATGTAGTCGCAGGATTTTTCAGCATCTGTTGCAGGAAATGAAAAGCAGTGGAATTGACGTTATTCATACCGTATATCATTCAGTCTGGCAACTGACAAATACACGGGCACTCCGAATGGACCTCAAATATTGGCAGGTGTCCAGCATGAGCTGCCACTGGCTGACATTATAAGTTTAAGGGGAGTAATTCCTGTACGTATGGATCATCAAAAAATCGTTAATGGCATTTCTCTGTTCATTACAGTCGGACTCCAACATGTGCTGGCTGGAATTCCAAAGGGGTGGAAACATGCCCGATATCAGAGTGTGTTGGGGGAGGCTGTTCTGCCTCTGCCCACCCAAACTCGAGGAGGGTGTATCTGGCTTTGAAGGAAGGGTAAAAGTGCATGCACAGTTTCCTAGGCCATTTTCTGAAGTTCTGAAGATCGGTGGAAGACTTCAGGAACCATTTTCTCAACCAGTTTGAACACCGGTGCGCCATTGCCAGGGGCAATGGACCCAATCCCTCTCGGTTTGCCAAGCAGCGGACACCATGTTCCTCCCATTGTTTTATCCGTCACCCAGGGTTCGTTTGAGTTGCGGGAGGAAAAGCCACACACATCGATTTCTTGCTGCATTGACGGGAGCAGTTCCTCCCCTGTGTGACTTCGTTCGCCGAGCGATGAGGCAAGCCAGGTATCTGAATGCGTGACACCGCTGTGCCTAACAGTGTGGTATGATGGAGTAGTTGTACTTGGGAGGCTGAGATGTTGGTGGTGGTCGAGGAAGGGGGGAGGAGGGAGAACGATTGGAGCAGGAGCCGCAGTTTGACATAATGTGGAGGAGAATGCGGCGGTCTCCTGTCCAAGATGTTGGTGTGCAAGGGCCGGAAGGCACAATTCACCCTGTGGGCCGTACAAGGACATGTATGGCCCTGACTGTAGTTAAAGCTACATGACGTCACGCGCTGCCGTGCACCTTGGAACAAACTCGATAAGCTTAAGGGAATGGCCCAACCTTCTGTTATACATTTCTTATGAAGTGCTGGTCTGCATTTGTGGAAAAGAAATTTTCGGCTTGAAACTATACATATCGGATCGGCACAAGACATTAGTTCTATGATTGGTGCAGTAGTCCACCATATTGGATAAGGGATAGGGACTGCAGTACAACAACATGACAGGAGCACGGTCAGCTGTGCTCCTTAGGATGGTTGGAGCATACTGTTGTCTCTTTGCAATCGCCCTCGCTGAACGATTTGCTGGCGCACCTTGAGTAGCGAGGAGAGGAAGCATCTGAGGAGTATGCTGTCAAAGAGAAACAGTTCCCATTCTGCAGAGGTGGTGGAGACTTGACGGCTGCCAATGGCAATGCGTGCCTCTGGGCGCCTGCTGCTGTCTGCTGCGGCGGGCAGCATAGGCACCACCACATTCTGAGCCACGTTTCTCAGGCCACAGGATGGTGACGCTGCATTTGTTGACGCAGGGCCGTCGGTGCAAGTTAGCTCCCTGGCCTCGCTCATTCAACTTTATGTTAAGATTCTAAATATACCATATTCGGCTCCTCCGGTGTCTTAGCCAATGAACTGCCTACCACCTCCGAGTATCGGATTTTACCGCCAACAGCTCCGCACTGGATACTGCCGCCGCGCTTTTAGCCTCGCTGTGCCACCCTGTGCCTAGCTACTTTTTCTTTGGACTTGCGAAGCGGCCGGTTTTTACACCCGTGGCCGCTTGGGCATCCCGACTCACACTGCTGCTATACTGCTGACTCCGGCACACAACCCACTTGATGGGCTGCGCTCGTCTGCCTGGCGCGCAAGCTGACGCCCTCACTTCTCCATGACGATGATGAAGCCCTTGCCTCACCCGGCTCCCATGTGCAGTCGGCTACATCATCAATCTATTTGTGTTCATCGTCACTGCTGTCCTCATCACCGGTCTGGTATGGCAGAGGCTGACACCCTACAAATTGACCATCCCTTGCCACTCTCTACTTGTATACTTTGCCGCCTACTGCAAGAAGCAGGGGTTAGTGGCCCATTTCTTCAATGCCATAGTAGCTGCTGGACTGACATCTCAAATTGGTTCATCTCAGCTTATTTTAGTGCGCTGAGCCAGTCCACAAGGTTAGAATCTTCTAGGCTGGAGGATAATCGGATGGGAAAGAGGGGGGTTGAGGAAGGTGAGGGCGGACCCGATCCCGGGCATGCTCAAATATAGGGTTGTGTCTGTCGTTCCTACCGAATCTATTGGGCTGGGGTTTCAGTTGTCATCTGGGAGGTAGTGGAGTGACCTAGTAAACCTATCAAGAAACCATTGGGTTACTAGTCTTACACGGCCGCTTGTTTGACAGTGGGCAGTTGTGGCAATCCACTGAGTGACCCCTTGCTGCGTCGTCCCCTTGCTAGTTGCTGCGGAACCTGCTCCAGGAATGTTTGTGCACTTTGCCACTCGCCAGGTGAGAGCCTGCCAACTCTCTGTCTGTACATACTGTTTGTTCTAAATGTTACAGACACTGTTTTGTTGTGAGATATGTATATGATATATACACCAACCCTGTATTTGCACGCCAAATGAACCACAATAAGAAGCTTGCGGTAACCATTGGATTTATATTTGCGCTCACAAATCTGCAGGAAAAATTGAATGTATGTGAAAGTTTTTTAAAATCCTCTGTGTATTTTAATGATTATAAAAGCAACAAACAGGCTTAATTACCTATCGGATATGAATTTATGCTAAAGAATTTCTTCGTGGCGGTGGAAAAACAACGTTTTTTACTGAGTACACAACTGCAGCAGAACCAACGTTAATTAACCCATGAATGTTAAATTGCGCAAAAGAATTGTAGCAACCAAAAAATAGTAGTTTAGTAGCGTGTTACAATTGCGTGTTTCTTACGCCAACAACAGAGATATAATTGTAATTAACCTTGCACTTGGTGAATATGCTACAGGAAAATGTATTATATTTTGGTGTTGAAAATGAACGGTTTCTGTGGGGTTCAAGCACACAAAGCAAAAACAACGCTTATTAACCCCTGGATGTAAATTGCTCAAAAGAATTGAGCATCACAAACTAGTAGCTTTGTAGCGTGTTACAATTGTCGTGTTCTTCTACGCCACACAGCAAGAGATAAAAATTGTTTTAACCTTCGCTTGTGAATAGGTGTTGAGCGATTTTATCGACAAAGTTGGAATCGGCACCGGTTTTTATGGTGATAGAATTTTTCGATCATGCGATAATTTAGGTTAAATCTGTGCTCATTCTATTAAAGATCGTCGCCTTTTTCGTGCGCTTCCTGTAATTTGTGACGGCCCAGCAAAGCAGATTACAGAAAGAGAGGGTGAGATGTGTGTGCGACGTCTGGACTGGGATGTGTATGTTGCGATTGGCTGAAAAATCACATGACCTGTTTTAATGAACAAGCGTTCGTTCTGTTCTGCCTTAGTTCCTCTCCCAGTGTCTCATTGCGTATAGGACGGTACGCTCCTGCATGTGGCAAACAGCACTCTGCGAATTTGTTCTTATTTCTGCACAGAGAAACCTCTACTATTAGCTGTGTTCCTTCCAATTAGTTAGATTAGAGATTTGTCTCGATTTTATGTAGTTTGCTAGAGAATTTTAAAGCAGCTCTACCGCTCGTAAAAGTCACGGGCGGTGCGGGGGGGGGGGGTACCCGCCGGGCGAAACAAAGACTAAGACTCTATCTTAAAAGAACTCTGGGATAAAGTTCACAAGACTTAGTGTAGACTATTGCACTGCAATATCTTTATTATTAACAGTTTGCTATTGAAATTTTTTTCCTGGATATTGGGCAGCCTGAACTTGTTTTTTATTTATTGGATTCACACATCATTTATTGTAAATGCAGGTCTCTTTTGTTTTGGTTGCAAAAATACACATTTTATTTTCAGTATTATTTTTCAGATGGTGTTCATTTTCAATTTTACACCATTCAACTGTGTTGATATATCCACTTGCAGTGAAATTACTAATCCAGCGAATCTTGTAATCAGCACAGGTTGTTTGTGTCCAAAAATACCGTGTATCATACGAAAACCATAACAGATAAGGGTGTTTTTGAATTTGCGCACCCAGTTGTTCATGACGCAGAATCCACGTAAATCTTTAAAACGCAATGCTTTAGTCACCCACAAGGTGAATTGAAAGGTGCAAAAATACAGTGTATGATACGATAAACATAAACAGATACGTTGTTTTTTTGAATTTTGAGCACCCAGCCCTTTGTTCATCGACGCAGCTTCCAAGTTATATCTCTAAAACAGCAATTCTTTAGTCACCAAAGTGAATTGATAGGTGAAAAAAATACCGAGTGTATTTATCGATAAACATAACAGATACGTGTTTTTTGTACTTTTGCGCACCCATGCTGTGTTCCATTGTCGCAGATCCACGTTAAATCTTAAATCAACGCAATTATATAATCACACCAGGTGAATTGAAAGGTGCAAAAATTCCGAGTTATATTATCGACAAATTTACACTGATACTTCGTTTTTTGACTTTTGCGCTCCAGATTTGTTCATTGAAGCAGATCCACGTATATATTAACAAAACAAGGCAATTCTATAGTCACCACAGTGAATTGAAAAGTGCAAAAAATACCGTGAATATTCGATAAAACATAACAGATAGTGTTTTTTGTAATTTGCGCACCCAGCTTGTTCATTGACGGACCTGCATTCCACAACGTATATCTTAATATCAGCAATTCTATATACCACAGGTGAATTGAAATGGTGCATAAAATACCGTGGATTTTACGAACACATAACAAATACGTGTTTTTTGACTTTGCCCTGTCCAGATTGGTTGTAGGACACCTTGACGTTAAAATTTGAATCCAGCAATTTTGTTTTGATTAGAGGGATTTGAGAATATGCTCGTGATTTGCACGTCTATTTTAATTTTAGAGACTTTCCATAAAAACTATTCCATACCTTCTTCAAAAAATTTTTCTATATTTATGAAAAAAATATAATTTAATAAACATGGAGCGAAATGAGGTGGGTAAGCGTGAAAGATGGGGGTTAGCAATGTGAGTGTTGAGGTATGAGTGAGGTGCTCCGTCCAGTGTGGCGACTACAGCATGCCAGCGGATCAGTCAGTTGCTCACAAGGACACGTCAGGCCTTGTTTCTGATCCACTGGGTCTAGGGGGCCACCATGTGAATATCTGTAACGAACAGCAGTTTCGCCAATCTGTCCTTCAGTGGTTAATGCAACATGCACCAGCAGTCCTTCACTCCTCGTACGCTCCCAGTCACGGCCACAAATGTCGTACTCAGCATTCATCAATCTCCGTCAACATGAAGCAGCCACTAATTGTCAAATCGTAAGGTACCCACATGTGGATAGAACATTGTCTGATGTCTCTCTGGATGACAAATTGCGGTTGGGGGTTCAAAGGCATGTTAAAAGATCAGAGGGATGATTTAGTCTGCTCTGACGCCTGTTACTTGATGCCATCTGAGGAGGTGAAGGAAGCCGGTAATTTGGCAAAAATTCGGGCAGTCGCAACGCCTTGCAATGCTCCTTGCTTTTAGCCCGCAGCTTCTGGATGCTGAAATGTCAGGACGAACAAAGTCACTCTGTGGTGATGATGGTGAGACATTGGCGGATCCATTCCTGGTCCTTTTCGCAGAATTTGCTTGCGAGCGCCTTCTTATGCGTGGTCGAGGGAGGAACGCGATGGGGTAGTTGTCATACGGGGTTCCTCGCCACAAAAAGGGACGTGGGCGGGTGCAGTCGCAGAAGTCTCGATGATATGATTCGCTGCCACGAGTCAGACGCAAACCCGCTACTTCGCTTATCGCCGTCCAAAAAGGTCCAGGACTCACAAGCTTCTGATTCACTAGCACGATGTCATATTGCCGCCTTGTGCCGTAAACGATTAAGTAGAAGGCAAGAACCTTAGTGGTTAACACACCCATCAACATGATCTAGTACATTGCAGCGAATGCTGAGTTGAAATGGACGGGAACACTTGGCCAAAAAAGGCCAGAACGACGCGGGCCTCAAACAACTGTCACACCCTCTGTCCTCCTGACTCCATTCCTCCGCACATCACCAAGCGTCCTCAGATGCCCATGTCTAATCAGAGTCATGAATCAGGGATCAGCATCACGATTCTAGCTCCACCGTCGCCCCGAGTACCAACTCTGCACCACAGAGACACCATTCCATACCTTCTCCTATCCGACCAGCCTTTGACGACCTGCAGCCCACGTATACAAGCGGCCAGTCTAGCAGCCAGCTCTTCTGCTTCCAGGTTTGGAGAGCAGAAAGAAACACTTTAACCCCAAACAACATCCCATAGCAAAAGCGCTGAATGTCGGCATTGCCTAGGCTTTTGGACTTGGAAATGTTGCACTTTCCGTATATGGTGGCACTGATGGGTTTCCGCCACGTCATGGCCATTGCCTGACACCGAATACCAGATGCCGAGCAAGGATTTTACTTTGCCAGAAAAGCAGGCCCTGCCACTGGCCAGCCACGTGTCATATAAAATTTTAGCAGGCGTTGTCTGCATCTGTGTCGGAAAAGTCCATACTCAACACGATCACATGGACTAGTTCAAGCTCGGCCAAAGGCCGCTTATATCTCCGTGTGATCAGCTCTCTGGGTGAGCTGGAGGTGGATGCTATCTGGGGGTGAGGTGGCTCTCTCTGGCTCGGCGGCTACAGCTATTCAAACCGCAGGGATGGTGAAGGGATCTTTCCACCAAGTCCTCTGGTGGCATCAGTGCCCAGAGGACACCAAGCTTTGTTGAAAGTAATCTGGCTTTGGAGACCTGTCTCACCAACAAGGTCAGATGTGGAACGGCCTCTCCGCAACGAGATACAGCTAGCGCATCTGGGCGGGTGGATCAAGAACCTTGTGCAGGCAAGGTGGTGTACGTTTAACGGTTGGCACGAAATCTGTCTGGCCGCCACCTTTAGTTCGGTAGCTTGGAGAACATCCCTTGCCTGGCACATGTATGAAAACCTTGTCGTTCCAGAAATTTCTAAGTGCCTATCCCGGGTCTGGACGCCGTGTGACATGAAAAGGCTCGATGGTCTGAGTGTCGCACTTCAGCCATTCACACCCTGCTTCCGTCCCTGCCTGGGGCTGCGTCTGCAGCGTCAGCTCGGCCTCCAGTCTACCGTCTCATTGTTGTCGTATGGACAACTCGCAGGAATTCCACCCCTCCACATGCTCCAGCGCATTGTGGGCGCAGCGCAATGCCTATTACGGCAGTACGAAATGTGACACATGGCCTGGGACAAGCAGCGGTGCGGACATGGGGATGTTGAGCACACGGAAGAGTGGAGGCAGGTGAAAGAGCTCTGCCACCATTCTTGCCAGTTTTGAAAGAAGCCACCAAAATTGTCAGTGCGGATGATGCCTTGTCAGCAGAGCATTTTGTGATTTAGTTCTGGAGACGAGTCGATTGGACACAACTCTGAAACATCAAGGTTCCGCTCTACAGCGACGGAGGAGGGAGAGACAGGACACAGATGCAGACCACGGAGCCTTTCTCTCCGTCAATATCCACAAGGCCCGACAGTTTTCAATTTTATCGGTCGTCATTAGGCAGTTGTTCAGGTCCAGAGCTAGTGCAAGGCGGCAACCTCAGCTCTCAAGGGGGCTCAATCTGAGGCAAGGTCAGGCTGTGTGGTAGCTAGTGCCGGAGGAAGCAGAGGAGAGGAGGTATTCCTTGTCACAGAGTCCCTGCCTTGGAAAGAGGTTGGCGTGAATTTGTGGCAGATGAGGAAGATGAGTTTGCTAGTGCCCCTCAAACCCAGAGGCTTGGTGAATTCAGGCTCAAATCTATTAATGGAGGAAGTTGCTTGGATGCTCCATTTCCTCAAAAATGATCCTCCGATTTAAGGCCATCAAAATGAACAAACAGTACTGGTGGACAACTTCCTGGATCACCGGTACAAAACAAAACTCAGCACTTTCTTCCACCTCACATTGCTGGATTGATCAACTGGGAACTGTTGCGTGCGGTTCATGTTCTTCAAATGTCACGGTGAAAACAACGCCTGCGTAGTGACAGCAGTAGAGTGCCAAGTAGCAGTTGCGGCAAGCAGCCGGCAGCAGCAGGCAGGTGGCAGAAGCCTAATGGGTGACTTTTTTTTTTTTTTCTGGCATTCTTTTATTTACCACCTCAACCAAACGATGCAATGCAGGGCCACAGATTCACACCTGAGGGACCAGTTAAGATCATGGTGCAACGACTATCTGCGTCTCAACAACGATGTTTTTGTATGTTGTTCCAAGACCCAATAGACTTATGGGTATCCAAAATGGACAATGGCCCAGCTGGCTCGCCACGACCATAGAGGTGTCTGGTCTGCCCTAGCAGCCAGACGTTCATATCTGTGCGGGACACTTCAGCACAGCCGAGGAGTCATTACAGCCAATCGCATCCGGATTTCCACAGATATATGTGTCGTCTGTTCTGACTTCATCATAGATGAATCAGGCATGGATACTTGATGATGTTGAATGGCCACCAATGCCGAGGTACGATTAGTTGTGGTCTTCTTCAACATTCCTCTCCAAACAGAAATGGTTCCTCTTGAAAAACTTATTTTTAAAATGATAATTTCTTACTGCCAATTTTTATTCTCAATTTCCCAAACAGTTCTTTTTGCTGTTTGCTGTGAGGAGACTAAAAAAAACACCAAAGGTTTCATGACAAGACCATATTCCATTTTTTCATCTCTTAATCTTTAGAATTTTTACACTATTGTTCAAGGGTTTTGGGGTCATTGTTGCACCTCAGAATTTTTAAACAGCGGCTGAGAGAGTAATTATTATATTTTTTGGGGTCATGTTGCTGTGAGATACAGCAATAAATCATTGGTCCTTTGGAACAGAAAAAATGTGGCTTATAAGTGGCATTTCTCTTACACAATTTTTAACTGTGGCTGAGAAGTCATTTTTATATTTTTTTGGTCAGGCTGATTGTAATGCAGGCAATTATAAACAGGTCACTATCTATAGATGTTGTTTTCCTAACTGACATTTTGTTATTCACACAAATTGTCCAAAGTGGCTCAAGGGTCCTTGCTTTGAATTTTTGGTGGCATTTTGCTGTGACATGCAGACTATAATACAGGGTCCTATTCTAATAAATGTTGTTTCTAACAGACACTTGTTCTTCACCACAAACTGGTCAACGAGCACTAAAGTGGCTCAAGGGTGATGGTGACTTGTCAGATACAGGATAGGGTAGACACTGGTTAATGGACAAATATTGCTCTAAAATGAACTGTTTTTGCAAGATCTTTAACATAGCTATCACTCCCTCATTATTGAGACAAACACCGATTTAGTACATTTAAAAAAGAGAATACAAAGACTCATTGTGGGATTCATCCGATTTTAAAAATGTGTTTTCTAGAATTAAGGGGTGTTATGTTTTCATTAAATGGTCTTCGCAGGAATAAGGGGACCGTGAAAACAAGCAAACTTTCGCAATTGGATGTCATATGAGCAAAGCTGCCTTGTTTCAAGTGTACCCTTATCTTGTGTTTTTTATTTTACTCTTGATTCACAGTGTCGGGTCTAATCCCCTCCTCCTTGCATTTCACTAGCTGAGAGCTCATTTACTTTCTGTTACAGCCCTGGGTTCGATTCACAGGAATGTAACAGAATGACTCAGTGTTTGGGGCCGTAGCATTTTTATAGTAATCCAAACCTAGAAGATAAACAGACTTTCAAGCAGATTGTTACAAATGAGAAAACATTGACAGTTTTGACCCCAGTGCACTTAACTCTCCTGCATACAAGCAGATCTGTTGAACGTTATTTGAAAGCTGTAATCATCTCAGCTGTCGAGTGGAGATATGTGCCTAAGTTTAGAATGAATTGCAGCCTGTGGTATGTATTACAGCTCTTTTATAATTAAGACTGATAGGTGAGGACACAGTGATATGTGGACTCAGACGGGGAGGGGGGAGTCTCAGGCCAGCAGTGAAGGGGGGATGCTTGTCATCCAGCTAGGAGGGGAAAGAAACGCCCCTGATCTGCATTCAAGCGAGGTTGAGTAAGACTAAGAGCACAGTGTGAATGTAGACCGAAGTAAGGAAGCGATACATCCTTTAAAGTACATAAAAAACTTGCAAGTACAACAATATAATAGATTGTTATAAAAAATTCACTGTCTGAAGTGTTACAAGGGAGGTACAGGAAAAATCTTGAACAGATGTAGGTTATTCAGAGGGACATGGAGTATGGTAGCCCCGGACAATGTTGAACACAAAGTATCCGAGACATTTGCTACTGCTCCGCTTGAGTTAAAATGAGAAAAAGAAATGCAAGATAAAGGGCACCAGGGTGTAACAGGAGAGTTACCACCAGTATTTCCAAGTGAAGCTTCTAAGTGTTCCACAATCATACTCGGAGGGGCTAGCGCTACACCAGGTAATTTTGACTGTGTACTGAGAAGGCTGGTGGTTCTCACACTTCGCTTCACGCACTCACTCTGCTTCAGACCGGACAGTTTTCGTTGCTGCGTACATCAGGGACATTATTAACCTGCGTGTTAATAGATGACGGACGCATCACCACTGTTAACTCCGGCCTGGGTCATGCTGTGCCCAGGGACAGTAAAGTCATGGTTCAGTGAAACTAAATGGTGGTTGAAAGAGCTCCTTTTCCGGCAACTTTTTAAATGTCGGGGTTCATACAGGTTTGGGGCTTCATGCTGTGGCCCAGGACAGGTATAAATCAATGTCCAGTGAAACTAAAATGGTGGTTGAAAGTATCCTTTATTCCGGCACTTTTTAAATGTGGGGGGTCATGCAGGTTTGGGGCTCATGCTGTGGCCCAGGACAGGTATAGTCAATGCCAGTGAAACTATATTGGTGGTTTGAAAGACTCCTTTTTCGGCCACTTTTAAATCTGGGGGTTCATGCAGTTTGGGGCTCTTGCTTGCGTTCCAGGGACAGGGGATTTTCATTGTCCAGTTCAAGTATGATGATGGTTCAAATCATACTGCCTTCTGGCACTTTTTAATTTGTGGGTGATGCTGGTTCTGTCGGTTACAGACAGGATAGTGAATGGTGTGTGTTTTTCTTCTGTGGCTTGTTATAAACTAAGTGTGTTGCCTAAGAAGTAGCTAGTATCATTTGTCGGTTGTGGATGTTATAGTCCAGACTTTCTCCAAGCCCTGTTTGGGTGTAAGAATGAAGGTGTTGTTGCTCTCCCATAGTATTTAATGTAATCGATCTTAACTCGAAACTGCCATCACTATCGAAATCCTTATCCGATGGTGGCCGGACTTTCGTCTATCGCTCGATGTCGATAGCCAAAATCGTAATCGCTCAAAACACTACTTGTGATATTATGTTACAGGAAATAAATGTATATAATTTTGCCGTTGATAAAATTACGGTTTATTGGGCGTCAGCACACCAGCCAAACATTGCTGTTATTAACCCTGGATGTAAATTGCACAAAAGAATTGTGCAACCCTTAACTAGTAGCTTTGTAGCATGTTACAATTGCGTATTTTCTACGCCACAAAACAAGAGATAAAATTGTAAATATAACCTTACGCTTGCTGTTTTATGCTACAGGAAAAAGGGTATTTATTTTGGCGTTGAAATGGACGGTTTCTTGGGTCAGCACCCAGCATATACAACGTCTGTAATTAACCACTGGATGGAAATTGCGCAATAGAATTGAGCTGCCAATTATTGTTTGAAGTGGTATTATTGTATTGTAAAAAACGCTGTTTCTTTAACAATGAATACAACAGGAACTGGACTTAGTCCATTTGGATATGTATGGATATGCAGTTGCAGTGCGACGACACTAATGGATTTTCAGATATACCATATTCCCAAATATCAGACAATAGAATCATTAAACGATCAGAAACATGTCTATGAGACATGCTTGAGTACACCCTCCACAGAAATCGCTTATATATAATATACAATATTTCTTCAGTGAGAGCTATCATAAGCAGCCGCGGCACCAGCACATTCCATGATCAGTACAGTGAGAGGATTGTGAGCTCCCGGTCGTCGCGAGCCGGACTTATTTAATGTCATAATATGCGGTGACGTCAAAGAAACCGCCGGTCTCTGATGGCTTCTATATCCTGACATGGTCATGCAGGCTATGCCCTTCTTCCTCACTAGAGTGCATCTTTGCCCCAAATGTAGGCGCACCAACTGTGCTCGCAAGACACATTTTATCACACAATCCAAAAGCACACTACGTTCACCCGAGTACTACGAATTCGACTTCGTCAGAAATCGAAGTTTTCCTGATATTCTAAACGAATTCCACTTCTGTTCAGGAATCAGATTCGTCCATCATCTAATCATATTTCTATTGATCCTTGCTAAGAAGCCACTGTGGTATTCTGTAATTCTAATCAGTTTTGACACCCTTGCTTTGCTCCTTGTAATATTGTTCGGACAGGATTATATAGAAAGTTTTAAATAATCTAAATATAACTTAAGGTTATGTTTATCAATAATAAAAAAAAAAAAAAAAAAATAAAAAAAAAAAATAAAAAAAAAAAAATAAACAAAAAAAAAAAAAAAAAAGAACAAAAAGAAAAATATAAAAATAGTTCTGTTTTTGATTTAGCAGGGGACAGTACCAGGAGATCAGACAGAAATTTGATATTGGTCAATTTTAAACAGTTGTATGGTTGGTATCCACAAAAGATACCATATGAAAGACTATGTTTTTTTTATCAAGAACAAGCCTCAGACCTTTCTCCAATACATCTGTCGTTGATATCTTTCAAGAAGGTTCCCTTATTCTGAATCACCACAGAGTGTTGGAGCAATTGAAACGTCAACTATAGGATTATTAAATCTTCAAACCACATTGTCACACTGGAGGGAAGCCATTTTCATGTTCATGTATGTGGCAAAATGTTTTTACTATGTAAATCATATTTTCTGTTCTAAATAATAAAACTACACACAGGAGAGAAAGCCTATTTTTATGTCAGAATGTGGCTCAATGTTTTACTGTGAATTCATATGTGTTAAACATAGAAAATAACCACACGAGAGAGAAGCATTTTCATGTTCAGAACATGGCAAATGTTTTAATGAAATTCATATTGTGATAATACATGAAACTTATTCAACTAGGATGAGAAGTCAGTATTCATGTTCAGAATGTGGCAAGTGTTTTACTCAGAAATCATGTCTTAAGAAACATGAAAGAACTCACACAGGGGAGAAGCCATTTTCATGTTTAGAATGTGGCAAACATTTACTGTGAAATCAAGTCTTGTTCAACATCAGAGATTTTCAAAGCCATTTTCATGCTAAGAGTGTGGGAAAAGTTTTAGGAGCAAATCAATTCTTGTTGAACATGACAGAACTCACACAGGACAGAAGCCATTTTCATGTAAAAATCTAATATTATTCAAAATTGTGGAAATGTTTTATCATAAGCTGATACTTGATACACATGAAATAACTCACCACAGGAGATGAAGCCATTTTCTTGTTCATGAATGTTGCCAAATGGTTTTATAGTGAAATCTATATCTTGTTCAACATCAAAAAATCACACCGAAGAAAAAGCCTTTTCATGTCAGAATGTGGCAAAATGTTTTACGAAGTTATCCTTTATCCTTTTTCTACGAATAGAACTCACACAGGAGAAAAGCCATTTTAGTAAAAAAAAAAAATATGGTATGCCATGATTATAACAACCCTATTACCAGATATGAGGGTTTCTGCAAGGAGCGCAGAGGAGGGGTGGCAAACATCTCATATAAACTATAAATTTGAATATAAATAACGTTTTGTACGATTGTTCCACCAAAACAATAAACTAAATAAATCCCATGTCCCCTAAAATGGTGCCAAATAAAACTTCATTTTTTACTGCATTAACAGGACCACATATGGCTACTGTGATGGAACAATAAAAAAAAAAAACTAGGAGTCCGGACATAGCAACATAAAAAAATGTTTTTATTGTTTAAAAGTAGTAAAATGTTGAAGCCTAGACATATAGGCTAAACTTTTAATCATACTGACCCATACATTAAAGCCAATACATTATATATGCCATATGATGAACAAAAAAAAATTAAATATAGAAAAACTGCCTGAATTTTTTTTTTTTTTTGTTTCCACTCCCCTCCAGGCCACAAGTTGTATGTAGCTCAAAATGATGCCATTGAAAAATTCAAATTGCCCCCCATAAACATGCCTTCATACAGCTATGTGGATGGAAAAATAAAAAAAGTAAATTTTTCTGGAAGTTGGCAATGGATAAATGAAAAATAAAATGTTTCCATTTTCCCCCAGATAAAGTTAATAAAGGTTGCATAGATATTTCTAGATTTTCTGAATCTTTTAATGTTGTTATTTATGATAAATAGTTGGATATTCAAAGTCTTTGTAGTTTTACATTTAGGAACATTTTTCGGAAATTGTTTCACAATTTATAGATGCAGTCTCTAACAGGTTTGTGAATGTCTGACCAGCTTTGCCTCCAAGAGATTCTTGCCCTCTAACATGCTCTTTTTGTACATAGTCATTTAACTTGAAAATTGGAAACACAAAATATCAACAGCACCCTGCAGACATCAAGCGACAGTCAACGTAAATATAGGAACTATTTTAAAATTAATTTGTTCTACTTTTTTGATACATGAAAATTAGAGTTCTTAGTGCACATTTTTGTTCAAAGCTTTGAGAGCCCATCCACCACGACAAGGTGACCTTGGTAGATATAAGGACCTACACTGATATCTTGCGTCTCTTGGTGCCCACTCAAGCCTCAGGTCTGTGTGGGTGGGTGGAATGCTTGACCAAAAAGGAGGCTACCCACTCCCCCATGCAGGCAATCCAAAAACTAAAATTTGACGGTCTCTTGATATTTCTAGAGTGCTGCTGATATTTTGTTGTGTTTGCATTGCTTTGCTACCACCAGGGTGCCTTGTACCTGTTTCTGACTGGAGCACCGTCTGGCCTGCACAGTTAACTGGGTAGAGGCGCGATGAAGTGAAGTCCTCCTGCAAAATACAGCTCCCAGCTATCACCGCATGAGGAGTTTGTGCAGAATAGGAAACAGGTAAGAAGCTGCTGAAAAAATGATGCTTCTAAGATGTGTGTGGTAAATTCTGCAGAGACTAGTTGTGGCTTGGAGAAATCATCATGGCGGTCTACCCTAAAAGGAAAAAACAAGGGGAAGACAACCACTCTGATCAGAAAAGATGTCACCTGCGAGTCATTAGCTGTAACTACACTATAATCACTTATATGTCTGCAGAGCCTCTGTACAACTGGTAGTCACTATGTGGTGCTTTCTTGTGTTTATGGCCTGGCAGTATTATTGAGGCCTTAGGTAGAATTAAAATTGGAATCAATGGTCTTGGTATTGCGTGTTAATCCACTCCATAAATAGGTATATTATTTGGTGATCGGATTATTTAGAGGTATTACACTATTACACATAAAAGAGGTTTTGAAAAAGCAAGTATGTCAGCGTTGATTTTCATTATACAGTGACTGCTGAGGAAATGGACAGGATCTATGTGGAATATGTGTAAAATTAGTGACAAGAGCATTTTTTTTTTCTCCATAAAAATACATGCCACAGTTCACAATGTGCTGTGAAAAATGCTGTCATATCTGAGCCCTACTGAGTGGACTGTGACAAAGAGAGCCCAGGCCCTGGATGTTTTAGGACTCTAGCAATGCCCCTGACTGCCACGTCAGCGTGCATCTACATCATTTTCCTTAAAATTGTTATGGATGTGCTGATCAATATTTAGATTTTTTGATTAGCTGAATATTGAGCCTCCACCTGTTTTAAATTAATATCTGTTAGGGACAGTCAGGGGCGCACCAGAAGACACAGACGGAGTGAGGCCCTGACGCTGGTCCCAACCTCTGTCCCTACCTCTTCGGGTACCCGACTCCTTACTAGGTCAGCCCCAACCAGAAGACTGAGCACTATTCTGAGCAAAGTGCGACACCAGATGCAGACGAACAAACAGGGAGAGTCAGACAGGCAAAGTTCGGCAACAAACGGTAACGCAATACAGAATCAGGGGAGACAGAGGAGAAACAGGAGTCCAAGCCATGGTCAAAATACACAGAAGAATCCAAAAGGTAAACAGGCAAACTATAGGCAGAGGTAAACCGTGTAGCAGGCAAGGAAGACAGGAAGCTGAGACCTTATATAAGGAACAGAAGACGGTAGAACAGAGGTGATAGGACAATGGAAATGTCAATCAACAAAGGAACAGGTTAACCCAAGTGGTGCTGGAAGGTTCCTGGCCACGGGCGTGGGCCAGGAATCAAGCATACATAGTTAGCAGACAGAGTTCACAGTGGGAAAAGTATCATGGCTGAAGCCGTAGTTTTGGTTGCAGCGGCCGTGGCCGTGGCCGTAACAAGAATTATGTTACCTGTACAAGACAGGTACATTTACAACATTTACGCAACAGCTTTTCATTATCTCTTATATAATTAGTAACCAATAGAAAAAAAGTGCTATATCCAATATATATAAAAAGTACACACGAATTTTATTTAAATTCTAAAAAATTATTTTATTTCGATAAGTTAAACAAAATGGTGGAAGTACTAGCGAAAAAATTAAAGTAAAGTAATAAATCGTTTAATTCAGGGCCCAAAACACTTCGAACACGTTCCCCTTTGTTTTCGGGGATACTGGTAGAAACAAGGAGCTAAAAAAAACAAAAAACCCAAACAAATTTTTGAACAAACAAGATTCAAAAAAGTTCGTGCACAAATCCAATGGCGGGGAACAGGACATCAAGGGAATAAATATGGATGGCAGAAAAAATCCCAGAGGTAAACGTGTCCGAAAAACAAGAACCTATACAAAAAGCATGTTAATGGTCCCAGGGGATTAAAAAAAAACAAATAAAAAATCGCATGATAACAACTTAAAAAAATTGGAAAATAAAAGGGTTTTAAAATAATCACTGCCGCCGAAGGGCATCCTTGGATGGCCCCAAGATCCTTGAAACCGGGTCCAAAGGTCTTGGGTCAAAATTTTAAAATAAATATTAAAATTTTAATAAATAAATTTCCACGGGTAATACCATATGGGCCGGTAAGTGCCCTGCCCCTTTAAAAGAAAACTTTTTTTTCCCCCCAAAAAAAATTGGATAAAACAAAGTAAGACAGAAAAAACCGATGGGGTCCTCTTTTCTTAAACGACAGGAAATACAAATGAAACAGTTAAAATGATGATAATAGTGAACTTCACAAAATACATGGCTGCTATAGGAGAACCAAGAAATCGGGTGATGGAGAAGTTAGATAACAGTTTTCTTTGTTTAACTTTAGGTATTGGGGTATTTTACTATTATGTAAATGAGGGCCTGCATCCAGGGGCTTGCCTCAAACTGGTAAATAAATACAAAAAGGGGGGACTGTGACGGGGACCCTCAAGTTAAACAGTTTAGCTATGGGTCTTTCTTAAATCGTGTCCCACGACTTACTTAAAGTGTATTGATCCCCATGGATGAACAGGTCTTAGTTTTTGGTAAAACAGACGGGGATTCAGAGAAAATGCCTCTGCGAAAGATTTGATTGTAAAAAAAGAGGTATTCATTACAGTAAAAGGGCTAAGACTTTTTTGGTAATTGGGGGGAAAGGGTAAATTTTACAGCTCCCGCAGGTTGTATTAAACCCCTGTCTAAGAGCACACTCCCCCTGCCCCAAAAAAACATTGTAATGACGGGAAGCCGTTTGGTTTGGAGGTCCCCCCCGTTATAACGGACCCCTGTAATTTAAGACACAAATAAGCTCAAAAAAAGGGTTTAGGGGAAATGATTTTTTAAGGTTCCCGGGAGGGCCCCTTGTTTGAAAACTCCATATATTTTTGCTGGTTTTATAAAATGGAGAAAGGGGGGAGATATCTCGTATGTAAATGTCCATTATTACTACGGCCTGCAAGGACTATTAAAGGGAAAGGGACGAGCAGTAACGGGACATTAAACACTCACACAGTGATAGTGCAAACCGGAGATGGCAACTAGAGCCATTTAAAGTATACACATTATCCAGGGGAATTACCATGATCCACTGCATCATGCCTGCATGTAACCAGACCCCAAAACACACATACAACCAAAAAAAATTCAAAACCCCTTCTAAACCAGTAAAAAAACCCAAAACGGGGCATATTCCCACCAAAACAATCTTCAGGCCAAATTTTAAAACCTTCCCCGCATGTGTCACTTTGTTGGGGAAAAACTTTTTGTATTTTTTTCCCATCCATTGATTAAACATTTTTTTTCGTGAAAGTGCTTTTTTAGTAAGAAATTTTTGGTTCAAAAAAATCCCGTTTATTTGGGGAAAAATTAAAATATCGTTAAAATTTTTTTTAAAAATTTTCCTTTTCAAAATCCACAAAAAATTTTTTTTGCATGTAAACAATTAAAAACAAGTCTATTTGTATGGAAGTTATAGACGACTGTTGTTTAAAGGTAGAAAAACAATCAAATCAAAATTTTGTACAATACAAAAAAAAAATTTACCTTAAAGGAAAATCCCAATTAATTTTTTTTGGGGCCTTTATCTAATTCTGTAGGGGGGGTACCCTTTTAAAGTCCAGCCCGTACAGAAAACCCACAGCACAGAATTCTATATTTCCCCTGGCCTCATCTTGTCCCCCTGGCTTTGTCACACGTAATATCCCTTTAGGAGAGTTATGTCGTCTTAGGAGGAACTGCAGTGACTATCAGGAGTTTACTACATATCGAAAAAAAAGTATGTAAAAGTTTAAAACAAAGGAGATAAAGACAGGATCATCTTCAGGCAGCTGCACAAAAAGTTGAAAATATGGACTGTAACACTCTTGTCCAGAGTAATCGAAAAAATTTAGCAAAAACATCTAATAAGAGTATTACATTCAGCACTAACTATAGCCGACAATATTCACAAATTATTTATCAGATTATTCCAATAACTGTGTTTATAACTGGAAACATGATAAAAGCCACCTTCGTTCTATCTTACGTGGGCGAAGTCATTCCAGGGACTCCTACAGGTATGCCAGAAGCGTGAGCTTTTCAGATGTTGAAACAATGGGGGATCAATCACAGAGTAATACATCACAAGATTCGGATCGTGATATAACCCCATATAACCAACAAGCTGATTTGAGGAATAGTGTCAGAGGAGATCCAGCTGAAGATCTGAATGGACGGAATAGGGGAAGAGGCAGAGGAGGCAAACGATCCCGTCGTTCAAAAAACACATATGGCGGGCGGGGAGAAAGCACTCCAAGAAATATGGATGTATTTTGGAACCAACGGAGAACTCGGAGTCAATATCCCCAGTGATTAATTTATCGGCTAAAATTGTTACCGTCGATCAAATGACTGTATTGTCTAAAGGACTGGGTTTTTGCCCTATCACGGACTTTCAAGTATTCGATACACTTTTAGATATAAATCGTTTTGCCAGACAGGTCACATTGACCAATCATTTTTTGGATCTGCCTGTTACATCTAATACTAGTGATGAATCTGAGGATGATGTACATCAAAATGCTATTATTAATAAATCGGAAGACCCGGGAATACCTATATTCCAAGAATTACATAGCATCACGGTCTTGAGGAATTTACACAGCAAGACTATGGTTGATGACAAGGATTTGCAAGATGAATTCTATATAGGGAACCCTGATTTTTATCCTCTTCATTCTCGTCCAGTTACATTAGATATTTTTCAAAGTAGAATAGAGGAAGAACTTTTGTCCTTGAAAGAAAAATGTGACAAAGATCGGAACTTACAGCGAAATAAAAATCTGACCTCTAAAGAACAGGCTGCAATCAAAGAATTACAGGAAAATCAAGATCTAATCATACGTAGCGCTGACAAGGGAGGGGCGATAGTCCTGTTAGATGCTGAACTTTACAGATTATGCAATTTGAATATGTTGCAAGATCCCAACACATATGTAACATTGAGCAGTAACCCCACAGTAGTGTTTGCAGCGCAATTAAAAGATATCCTAGATCATGCAGTGCATACAGGTGTCTTGACTCCATCCATAGCGGCTAGAATGCTTCCTTCAGATCCTATGATCCCCATCTATCATGCCCTTCCTAAAATTCATAAAGGGGTTCCCCCCCCCCTTCCGACCCATCGTCTCAGGGATTGGATCTTTAAACGAAGAACTGGGACGATGGGTCGATGCCCAATTGCAACCCCTGGTTATTACTATACCAGGCTATTTACGAGACACCAAATAACTGGTCTCTGTTGTTGAGCGTTTAATGTGGCCAAAAAAATGCAGTGTGGCTGATGTGTGATGTGATCAATTTGTATCCATCTATACCGCATGATCAAGCCATTACTGTTCTGGAAACCTTCTTGCTAAAACATAGTACCTATTCTATGGAAAAACAGAGATTTATAGTCATAGCAGTAGAGTACTTGTTAAGCCACAACTTTTTTATGTTTGATAATTGGTTTTTTTTTTACAAAAATGCGGCGTCTCCATTTTCACCTGCACTTGCCGGCATATATATGGCTTCCTTTGAGGAAATGTATCTTTTCAATGACAATAATCCATGTTTTGGCCAAGTCTATTGGTACTGCAGATATATAGACGATTGTCTGTTTATATGGTCAGGACCAACAGATCAAATCAACAATTTTGTACAATATTTGAACAGTAATACCAAAAATCTAAAATTTACCTATACATGGGATAAATCCCATATTAATTTTTTGGATGTCACTTTATCTACATCTGTAGAGGGGGTACCCATTAAAGTCAGCCCTTACAGAAAACCCACAGCACAGAATTCCATACTTCTGGCTTCATCTTGTCACCCTGGGCATGTCACACGTAATATCCCATTAGGAGAGTTATGTCGTCTTAGGAGGAACTGCAGGAGTTTACTACTTATCGAAAAAAGTATGTAAAAATTTAAAACAAAGGGGATATAGACAGGATCATCTTCAGGCAGCTGCACAAAAAGTTGAAAATATGGACCGTAACACTCTTGTCCAGAGCAATCGAAAAAATTTAGCAAAAACATCTAATAAGAGTATTACATTCAGCACTAATTATAGCCGACGATATTCACAAATTATCCAAATCATTAAAAAACATCTCCCTCTACTTTCCACTAACGCTAGGATTAAGGAAGCCATAGAATCAAATGTAAGATATGTAGCTAGAAGGGCACCTAGTTTGGGAGACATCCTTTCTCCCAGTCTATTTCAATCCAGAAAAATAAAAATTCAACCATGGTTGGATAGTAAAGGTTTTTTTAGGTGTGGACATGCGGTATCTACTGCGTGTAACAACGTTGAAAAAACTAAAGTTTTTAGTTCTCTTAGTAATGGCAAAACTTTTGAAATACGATCACACATTAACTGCAACACAAAATTTGTCATCTATTTGGTGAGTTGTTACAGTTGCAAGTTGCAATTTGTGGGATGCACTACGGGCCCACTTAAAATCAGAATCCGAAGGCATCTCTCGGATGCAGTTCGGCCCGTCACATTTAAATCTTCGGCCGTATCGAAACACTTCTCTACAGTTCATGCAGGGGATGTTTCTACATTATCGTTCATAGGCATAGAGAAGGTGAAACGTTCATGCAGGGGAGGCAATTTAAATAAAAAATTACTATCAAGGGAGGCATGGTGGATCTTCCAGCTAGCCACACGCACCCCTTTATGTTTAAATATTCAACAGGACATAACGTACCACTATTGATAATAAATGTCTGTTCATCATTATGGTAATACTTTTATAATTAATTCAGGTGGTAACCAGCTTGCAAACTTGTCTTTTTGAATAGACATAGAAACCTTTATTTTTAAATTTTCTATGTTGTTAGTACGATCTTGTTGGAATTTGATTGGTGAAATTTCCTGACATCATACAGGGGCGGTACTGGAAGATGGTTATTTAAATCCACTAGGTCCCGCTACAAACATGCACGATAGAACCAGGAGTAAGGGACTTGATCCCGAAACGCGTCGGATTGTGCCATGTCTGTTTGCAACCTGGTTATGCCCTGATCATCGCCTTTATCCGTGTACATGACTTAAAGAAAAAAGGCTTTTTTATGGAAAACAAATAAAGTTATTGAATTTTACTTCCATTGTCTCGTCTCATCGGGCTAGAATCTCCTCTCTCTTCCTCCTAGGTGTGATGCTGCTACCCTTTCAAGTGAGTTGTTTGTTGCTAATTAAGTTGGGAGTTGTCTGCCTACTATTTGCCTGCTCCACCGGGACATTTGGATCATAGAAGGTGAGCTGGTTTATATTCCTATGTTCCTACAAATAGTTACTGCACTCAAAATAATTGATAACTAGCATTTACCATATGTCTACTGTTGGTTGGCATTTTTTAACCCCTTACCGCCGGAGCCAGCTTTGGCCTCTCTGACAGAGCCCTATTTTTGAAATCTGTCATGTGTCACTTTATGTGAGAATAACTTTTTGACACTTTAACCTATCCCATGTGATTCAGAGATTGTTTTCTCGTGACACAATGTGCTATAAGATAGTAAGAAATTTTGGTCCAAAAAATGATTGTTTATTTGTGAAAAATATCAAATTATGGTGAAAAATGTGAAAAATTTACCAATTTCAAACTTCAAAAATTTCTGCATGTAAGACAGATAGTTATTCCACTCAAAATAGTTTATAACTAGCATCTACCATATGTCTGCTGTTTTTTGGCATCATTTTTTTTAAATGTCTTTTTTTTTTTTTTTTACAACATTAGGGGGCTTATAAATTTAGTAGTAATTTTCAAAATTTTCAAGAAAATTTGCAATATACATATTTTTAGGGACCAGTCCAGTTCTAACGTGACTTTGATTGACCTGTATGTTATATACCCCAATAAATGACCTCATCTAAGAAACTACACCCCTTAAAGTATTCAAAACCGAATTTAGGAAGTTTATTAACCCATTAGGTGTTTCACAGGAATTAAAGCAAAGTGGGAAGTGAAATTTCAAAATTTCACTTTTTTTGCTGATTTTCAATTTTATACATTATTGACAAAGAATACGGTAAATGTGATCGGGAAATGCAAATTTAATATTGATTCCCCAGATTCTGCCGTTTTCAGAGAATCCCATATGTGGCCCTAGTGCATTATTTGGCTCAACCACAAGCCCCAGAATAGGAGGGCACCTACTGGACTCTGGGCCTCATTTCATTCCGATTTTATGTAGGGGCCATTACAAGTTTGCGGACACCCTAAGGTTCCAAAACTTAATAAATACCCCTAAAAAGACCCCATATTGGAAACTACACCCCTTACGGAATATATCCAGAGGTGTAGTGAGTATATCGACCCCACAGGCGTTTCACAAATTTTTTTAGCGTTCGGCTCTGAAAAAAATATATATATATATTTTTCCAATAATCTGCAATTTTAGCTGAAAATGTTTAATTTTTACAAGAAATCTTGGAAAAAAAGCCCCAAATTGTGTTACGCAATTTCTTCAGAGTTCGGCCCAAAACCTTACATGTGGTGTAAACTGCTGTTTGGGGGCATGGCAGGGGGGGTACAAGGGGGGAGCGCTATTTGGCTTTTGGCACACAGATATTGGTGGGGCCATGTCACATCTGCAAAGCCCCCAAAGTACTAGAACAAAGTGAAACCTCCCAGAAGTTTCCCTATTTTGGATTCAACACCCATCAGGGATCTCAACTAAGGGGTTATTGTGCATTTTGGGGGCACTGGTGGTCGGTTGTTTTTTTTTTAGCATTGGGCCAGGGAAATGGATGGGGGAAACTCAGTTACGCCATTGTTTTTGGGCTTAGTTTTTACAGTATTCGCCATACGGATAAATGGACGGGATTTAAATTTACTATGGGGGTCGGTACAATTACAATGATATAAATTTTATATAAATTTTTTTATTTTTTATTACTTTTACACAATAGAAGCGAGTTTTATAAAAAGTTGCGTTTTTTATGTTGTCCATTCTGACAGCCATAGCTTTCTTAATTTTTTGCATATGGAGCTGCTTGTGGGCTTGTTTTTTACGAGATGAGTTGATGATTTTATTGGTACCATTATGGGGGGGCATGTGATGCTTTTATCACTTTTTTATTAAGGTTTTTGTGAGGCATTTTGTTTACAAAATACCGCAAACCCGGAAGTGTTTTTTTTTTTTTTTTTTTACAGCGGTCACTATGCGGTTTTAAATGACATGCTAGTTTTCCTCAGCAGGTTTAAAACGAATACAGCGATACCACATTTGTATATTTTTTTTAAAGTTTTACTGCTTTTTACACATAAACACACTTTTATTTGAAAAGGAAAACCACGTTTTTGCATTCCCCGCAGTTTTGGAGACCATAACTTTTTTATTTTTCTGTTTATGGAGCTGTTTAGGGACTTTTTTTTTGCTGGATGAGTTGACGTTTTTATTGGTAACATTTTTTGAGGGGCACAAGACTTTATGATCGCCCTTTTTAAAACCGTTTTTTTGGAAGGCAGGGTGAAGAAAATACTGCAATCCTAGCAGTGTTTTTTATTTTTTATTTTTAATAGCGTTCACCATGCAGTATCCGTGACAAGTTAGTTTTACTCTGTGGGTTGAACAATTACGGTATAACCTAATTTATGTAGTTTTTTTTATTTGAAAGCACAATTTTTTTGAAAAAAAAATGGTTTTATTGTGTAAAACAATATTTATGCATCGCTATCTTCTAATACCAAACTTTTAATTTTTTCTGTATACAGAGCTGTGTAAGGACTTTTTTTTTGCGGGATGACTGAAGTTTTAATTGGTACAACTTTGGCATTATATTAGTTTTGATCGCTTTTATTCCATTTTATGTGCGCAGGAGTACCAAAAAACGCAATTCTGTGACTGTAGGGTTTTTTTGTTTGTTTTTTTTATACGATGTTCACCGTACGGGTTAATTAACGTGACAGATTATAGGGTGGGTCGCTACGCACGCGGCGGGTACCAAATAAGGGGGACTTATTATTTTTGATCTTTTTGGGGCGATTGGCGTTTGTAAAGGGGGAAAAAGGGCGGTGTTTGTGTTTTTATTTTTTTTTTGTGTTTGGTTTTACTTTTTCACACTTTTTACACTTTAACCCAGGGGGACTTGCATGACCGACCGTCAGCTCGTACATGCAATAGGAGAACAGCAAACAGCTGATAGCGGTATGCTTGTCGCCAACGCAACTGTCTGTCACGCTGCCCACCCCAAAGCATTGTGGGGATCGTGACTCACCAGACAACCCGGATGCTGTCATTCAGCTCAGCGCCATTACTGCGCCGGATCTCGGGCAGCAGGAGCTCACTCCTGCCGCCCGCAGCTGCGATGTCGCGACAATGATGTCGCGACATCGGGGGGTTAATCCCCCGCGGCCGGAGCTCACTCCGGCCGTGGGGGGATGCGGCATGATGCCAGCGGTAATATACCGCCGGTTCCATGCCGCGATCTTGCGCGCTCCGCCTGTGAGTGCGCAAGATCCGCTTGACGTACTCATACGGCAATTTGCGGGAACCCCTACCCGACATTGCCATATGAGTACGGCAAATGTCGGTAAGGGGTTAAATGTCTTTATTTTTTACGAAATTAGGGGGCTTAGAAATTTAGTAGTAATTTTTCGCAATTTTTAGGGACCAGTGCAGTTCTGATGTGGCTTTGAGGGGCCTGTATGTTAGATACCCACATAAATGACTTCATCTAAGAAACTACAACTCTTAAATTATTTACAACAGTGTTTAGGAAGTTTGGTACCCATTTGGGTATTTCACTGAAATTAAAGCTAAGTGAAGGTGAAATTTCAAAATTTTCCTTTTAATTACAGATTTTCAGTTTTTATCCATTTTTCACAGGAACCCGGTACATGTTGCCAGGGAAATGCAACTTAATATTAATTCTCCAGATTCTGTAATTTTCAGAGATATCCCATATGTGGCCCTAGGGCGCTATTTGGCTCAACCACAGGCCACAGAGAAGGAGGTAGTCTGTACTGGACTCTGGGGTTTCAATTTTCAATACAATTTTTTTTAGGCGCCATTTTAGGTTTGCGGACAACCTAAGGTGATAAAACTAATAAATTCCCCTAAAAAGACCCCATTTTGTACACCCATTAAGGAATATATCCAGGGGTGCAGTGACTATGTTGACCCCACAGGTGTTTCACTATTTTTTTGTGACAGGGTGTTTAAATGAAAAAAGTGTATTATTTTCCAAAGATCTGTAATTTTAGCTGAATTTTTTTTTAAAAGGAATCCTAAAGAAAAGAAAACCCCAACTTTTTGTTATGCAGTTTCTTCAAGTTGGGTAGTTTTCTATACTGGGTGTAAACTGCTATTTGAGGGAAGGGGGGGGGGGCAAGGGGAAAAAGGGGGGGACCTTATTTGGGCTTTGGAAGATATTTGGTGGGTGCCTTCACATTTTGCAAACCCCCCAAAGTCCCAAAACATTTTGGGAAAACCCTTCCCACGCCCTTTTTGGATATGCCCTCCCCCGGACCAAATTTTTGGGATTGTGCTTTTTTTTGGCGCAAAAATTTTTCCTAGTTTTATTTAGCTTGGGGGCCTAAAAATTTGGGGGGGTTGGGGGGGAAAATGAGCCCCGTTTGCGGGGGCCTTTTTTTTAAAGTAAACCAGGGGAATTAAAAAGGCTTTAGGGTACATTCCAATTTTAAATTTAATAAGTTTTTTTGTCTTTTTACTTTTCATAAAAAAAAATTCCCCTTTTTAGTTTGGTATACCCTTGAAAAGTGACAATTAGTTTTACTTTGTGGGTCAAAGACAAAACAGCGATAAAATTATTTTTTTTTTTTTTTTTGAAGTGCTTGAAAAAAAATTTTATTATTATGTAAAAAAAATATTTAAAATTTGCGTTTCTGAAAGTCATCTTTTTTTTATTTTCCTTAAACAAGTATTAAAAAAGTTTTTTGGGGATTTTGATTTTTTTTGGCCCCATTTGTATTTTTTATTTTTGATGCCTTTTATTCCATTTGGGGCGGGAAGAACAAAAAACCCAAAATTTTTTTGGAAACATTTTTTGGGGAAAAGGACTTTTAAGGGTTTTACGCACGTAGCCCTATGTTTACTTAATTTTTTTTTTTTTTTGGGGGGGCTTTTTGCATTTGAAAAGAGAAAAGGGTGGTTATTGGTTTTTTAAAAAAAGGTTTTTATTTCACTTTTTTTTTACTTTTCCCCAAAAAGGGATTTTGCTGTCCCAGATACGAAAAATAAGCCCCAGTAAAAGCAGAACGCTTTTAAATACCTTTCAAGGTAACGCCAGTCACCTCCTGGCTGGCCCAATGGTGCCCCAACAGACAGACGTAAAAGAACCGGAAGCTTTAGTAAAGCTCGGCGTCGGGTCAGAAAACAGCACCGCCGGGGCCCCAAATGTCCAACGATTACAACAGAAAAGAGAGCGCCTTATCTGTCCTTAGCTTTTGGAAAATCTGAAGATCCGACATCTGAGGGTTAATCACCCGTGGCCAGAGTGATGCGACATGGGGGCCCCAGGGGGAAAATTGTTAATGGTCAAGTCACGATTGCGGGGCCCCGCTTGTGAGTTCGTGCGTTCTCCAGGTCGTACTGGTACGTCCATTTGCGGAAACGCACTTCCCGCTATGAAGTATCGGTACCTCTTATGTTGGTACGGGGTTAATAAATAAATTAAATGAATTAGTATGCACAAAAACAAGTGGAATGGAAAAAATAAATGATTACGATAGATTAATTTGTCAATTAGAACACGCCCTTAATTACTCTTAAAGTTTTTAGTTGGTACGCATGACAAAATCATTCTTGATATTATAAGATGGCAGTGGTTACTGTGACAGAAATATGTGATTATCTATAACCTTTCCCCTATTTCTAGCTTTCGGTTGGCGTTCAGTGTGTGTATGGCCTTGCAAAGGCAATGAGAATTTAAAAACGCGGCATTATAACAAAGTTGGAGAAAAATCTAAGCTTTAAATTTTTTTAAGGGAACAAAAAAAATTGGTTTTTCAACAAAGGGAGAAAAACTCCACAAAACCCCGCAAAAAAAAACCCCCAAAAAACTTAAAACCCATTTTTTCATAAATATAAAAATTTTAAAAACCAAAACATTTCCCCTTTTTTTTCTTTTTTCACCCCAAAAACAATTTCCCTTACTATTAAATCCCCCCCTCTCCATTAACCCCTGAAAAAAATCAAAATCCCTGGCCCTAACCTGACGCAAGCTGCCGCACCCTCCCAACTAGATGGAATAGGAAAAAAAAACAATTGTGGTGACACAACAGTGGTGTTAATAGGGTCTAATAGAGTCATTATTTTTGTAAAAATTTTTTAATTTTACAAAATACATACGATTAGCAATAAAACATTTCAATGATACTTAAGTAAGGTCTAAAAATTTCCCCCAAAAGCCTACAGTATCAAACATAAATATTATAACCATTTTGTTACTGCACAAACCAGTAACCCAAGAACAATATTGTCAATGATACCTCTATACAAGGACCAAATAATATCGCCACATCATTACTACATATTACCACAACATATGGACTGAATAATACTCAATAACAATTCTGAATATAAACCATTATACTGCTACCAATATTCCCACAAATATAGGGGTTTTACACAAGTGTGCTGTAGATATATGTGATGACAGTACAGTTACATCCATTGTCTCACAGGTGGCGTCTTCTCTGATGAATTGTTCTCTTTCCCTTTTCTTCCCAATCTGGTCTATAATGCCATAATGACTTCTCCCTGCAGAATTTACCACTTAAACATCTTAGATTCCTTACTTTTCCAGCACCTTCCTACTCATTCCCAACTCTGTATAAACTCTGTACAGGGTGATAGGTGGAGGTGTTGCCACTATGCTGGATAACACAATGGTGGGAGTAGGGTCAAGAGAGGCCATAGCTTCAAGCAACAATCTTCTAGGGGGATACAGAGGACCAATTGATGGAGATTGTGCTGTGACTGTTGCTGGTACCCCCCACCCAGGATCATATTGTGCAGCCTGAAGTCCCTCCCCTGCACCTCCAGAAGTTCAGCCACAGCTTTGACCTTCAGGGGATGCAGGTAATAAAGTTTAGTACTGTCATGTTTTTTGTACCGTTTCTACAGGTTCCCATCTTTGGACTATTTTGGAGTCGTTGGAATATATCGGACCAGAGTTGGATCCATTTCTTTATAAAATGGTATTGATATAAAGGATGTTGTCAGAGAGTGTCAATTTAAATTAAATGTCTTTTCTGTTGTTTTTAATTGTTTTATTTATGTGTTATTGATGGAGGCATCTAACAGATGCATCTCCATTACTGTCTCTGGGCAAAATGTCAACCAGCAGTGTTTCTTGTCACTTAACAGACACTAACCACATTTCACTAATACTCTAGTACCCAACACACTAGGAGTATTAGGAAGGGGCCGGGTTTTACCCTCAGAAAAAAAAAAAACTAATGTGGGGTTTTGGTTTCTGATGTGGTTAAAAAAGGCCTGGATTTTTAGGGTAGGAAAGAGCCAGTATCCTTAAAACTTTTCCAAAACCCCAAATCAGCCAAAGTTGCTTTTTTAAAACCTTTGGCTACTTTTAAAAAGGTGGGACGCCATGTTATTTTTTTATTCATTTTTTTAAATAGAAAATCAAGAAAGAAAAAAAAATTATAAAAAAAAAAAGGATTTTCCCCCCAACCCCCCCAAAATAGTAGGCCATTCCTATCAGAATGAAAAGGCCCTGGCTTTTTGGGTGCCCTTTCCATCCTAAAAATACCAGCTCGACCGCCCCACAACGGGATTTAAATTTTGGGGAAGTTTTTTTTTTTTCTCCTTCTAAATTTAAACCCGGCTCTTCCAGAAACTACTGGGGCATTGGGTGCTGGAAATAATTGAGGGGGGGGAAGTGCAGCCTTTTTCCTTTTTCCATAAAAAACCACGATTTGACTGACAAAAAAGTCATAGTAGGGGGGGGGTTTTTTATTAGTTTTAAAACGAAAAAAATTTTTAAAGTCAATTTGGGTTTTTTTTACTTTTTTCTCAATCTCGTCCGATCCCGATTTTTTTAACAAAAATTTGGAAAAAAATCGAGACCCCGGGGATTTCAAACAAGCCACTTTCCCCGCTGTTTTTCCGTATTTTTGGCGGCCACCCAAATTTCCATGCAGAGCACAGAGGCGGGTCAAGAACTTCACCAGGAGGTGAAAGGGTTTCTCTTTTGGCTGCTAAAATTACATGCCCCCTGTATTATGTATGCTTTTTGTATTTCCGGGTAAATTTCCATTAAAATTAAGAGACTGTGACTGAACAAAACTGTATCTCTGCTGTGCTTTTTTTTCAAAGCTGGCAAAAAGAAAACCATTTCCCAGCGATTTCACAAAGGAAGACCCTTGCTAATAGTTTACCCGGGGGTTTGGGGTACAGCAAAAATTAGGGAATCCAAAAGACAGAAATTGGGTTAGTGATTTTGATATCCCTGCTGACCCCCAAATTTTTAAATTTTTGAATTGCCCAAAATTTCCCTTTGCTACATTTTTGGGGGGGGACCCCGCTTGGGGCAAAAGAAAATTTTTTGGGAAATCTCTCAAAAGAAATTGCTGTGAAAACGGGTTTTTCTTGCAAAAAATTTCTTGTCCCCCAAAATTTTTCCTTGCTCCCGCTTGGGGGGACACCCGGGTGACATCAAAACCCGTTTTTTCCCATAAAAATTTTCCATTTCACAAAATATTCCATAGAAAAAATTCTTTTTCAAAACCTAGTTCCCTTTGTTGCAAAGTTTAAAAAAAACAAAAAACACTTTTTGTTTTGGTGTCATGTTTTTCCATAAGACCACTTTTCCCAATAATTTTCCTAGAAAATTTTTTTTTTTTTCCTAACCCCTATTTTCCAGTGCAAAGTAAAAGGATTCAAAACACTGTTGATTTGGGTGTCATTTTCCCTTTCCCTAAGCCCACATTTCATAAAATATTCCATAAAAAAATTTTTTTTTTTTCCTAATCCTAGTTGCCTTTTGGGAAAAATTTATGGGGTTTTAAAAGAAAAACGTGATTTGCTGTCTTTGGAGTACATTTCTTCAATAAGAGGCGTGAACAAATCTTAACCTTTTTAATATTTATATTTTTAAAACATGGATCGAACTAGGGGGTAAAAAGGGCGAGAAAAAGGGGGGGCGAAATGACAGGAGCAAAGGGGTATGAGAAAACCTTTCCAGTGTTTCCGGAAACACCAAGCAGAAACATCATCATTTGGGCAGGACCGTAAAGGCCTACATCCCCTTGGTCTTTTCCCTGTAAAATCCAGTACTGAAGAGCGTCGCCAATTTTGTTTCTTTTTTTGTTTAAAACACAACCTGCATTGGGGCGTTTTTAACTCTTCATTTTTCTCATCAGGGCCCCACAAATTTTCACATCATCGCCCCCAAACTGGGGCAAACAGGGGCCAAATGTCGCCCAATAAACAGACTGCACTAGATAACCCAAATATTCTGAAGAGCTTTTTTGCTGACAAAAAATGGTCAGAAGCCCTTTCAAAAAAAGAAGGGGGCCCAAGGGGTTAAATTTTGTCTGCTTTGACGCCCAAATTTAAACAAATCCCCCTCAGAGGGGGGAAAAGGGAAGCGGGTTCCCTCTCTTTCCACTGGACCCAATATTTTTAAGGTCAAAAATAAAGGGGAACACAAGGGCAAAAGGCGGGGAAAACCCGGGTATATGTTTTCAACTCTTCCGAAAACAGGGTTTTTTTTGCCTTTGTCAACATAAATGCACATCTACAAGAAGGCGACATTTGTACAATTAAAGGGGGTATGGGCACCGGGGGAAAAAACCTTTGGGTTTAAAAAAGGGGGGGGGCCCAAAAATTTTTCCCTCTAAATCCCCTATCTTCCTATCCTTCCCCCCTCCTTTCACTCCCCTTTCCCTTTCACTTCCCCCCCTTTTTTCCCCTTCCCCCCCTTTTCTCCCTCTAAAGCAGCTGGGGAGGTTTTGGGGGAGGCGTGAGCTCCCCCAGCAGGTCCGGGGGAAAGTCCTTTTTGGTAAACACTTTGGTGCAAACTGAAAGGGGTTATAGTTTTTCCCTCTATTTTACTAAGTTTAAAACCCGGACTAAAACTAAAAATTAGCCCTGCCCAATAAAGCTGAACCAGCCCCCTAAAAAATTTCCCCCCCCTCTAATGGAAAAAAAAAAACGTTTGGAAAGGGCAGCAAATTGGGTTTAAAACCCCCCCCCCCCCCTTTCACTACTTTTAAAATTTTGGTTAAAAAACCCACAACAAAAAGGGGAAAAAATAAAAAAACCCCAAAACTCATTTGTACCCCCGGGAAATCACTTATGTCACATACTGAACCCCAAAAATGTATTTTATTACATACCTTTACACCAAAAAGCCCATCATTTCACGCCCCCCAAAAATAAATTATATTACACGGGGAGCCACAAAAAATTACATTTACTAACGCAACCAAAAAAAGAATTGCACATTGACCAAGAAATAATATAATTCATTAAACCCCAAAAAAAAAGGGAAAAAAATTTTTAGAGAGGGGGCAATTTCTCAAAAATTGGGATTCGGCCCATTTTCGCCAAATTTTTTCCCCCAAAATTTCCCCGGTTTTCGTTCCAAATTTAACTTGGGCCACGAACCCGGGGAAAAAAAAAGCACTTTTTCCCCAGGCTGCACAGACCTGCAGGGTGCTGTAGAACATTGTGCCATGTTTAAAATTCTGGGGGCGGCAAAACAGTTTTAAGGCCCCCAGAGTGGCAAAAATCACACATTGTGGGGGCCACGGGGGGCACAGAAATGAAAATCAGGGCCATTTGGCCCCAAGGGAACATTCTGGAGGCGCTAAACAGTTTTAAGGCCACAGAGGGGGCACAATCAAAACATTTTGGAGGTCAGGGCGGAAAGAAGAATGAGATCGGGCAGGGCCCAAATGACATTCTGGGAGGGGGCCCAAAACGAAATTATGCCAAAGAGTGGCACAATCACACAGTGTGGAGTCACGACAGCACAGCATGAGACCCAGGCAGTGGCACAATACATTCTGGAGGGGGAAAAACAGGGGGAAAGGGCCCCAGAATGGCCCCAATGCCTAAAGAGCGGAGGTCACGGCGGCAGCAGCAGGGAAGTAGGAAATGGTCAAGGGACACATTTTTGGGGGGAAGGGCAGGGCCGGGAAAGCCCACAGCAGCAGAAAGAGTCAGAGAGGGGCACAATGCCCTTTCTGGGGGGGCAAAATAGGGGGGAAGCCACAATTTGGCACAATGACAAAAGCGGAGGTCACGGCGGCAGCAGCATGGGGTTTTCGGGTAGGGGGCACAATGACACAGTGTGGGGGACATGGCAGCACCACAGAAAGCAGCAGAGGTCAGACAGGGGGCACAATGACACATTTGTGGATGTCAGGGCAACAGCAACAGCACAAAAAGAGGTCATAGAGTGGCACAATGAAACAAGTGTTGGGGGGGGGTTTGGCAATACCATTCCCTGGTAAAGTTTGGTGGTGGGGCAATGGAAAAAATGTAAACCCCAGATGTGTGGCAAAAAGGGGGGGTGTGGGAAATCAGAATAGGGCTGAGCAGGAAAGTTTGAACCCAACTGACCCCTAAGGCATTGGGGGTTTTGGAAAACCTTTGGCCCCGAACCACGCCCAAATTTCATCTTGACAAAGGCAGTCGTTCCACTTTTCCCCGGGGACAAGCGGGTTCTCCTTGGGGTAACGAGGGCCCCTGCCCACTGAACACCCGCTCGGATGCCACATTTCGGGGGGGGGCAGGAAAAGCTTTTTTTCCCCCACTGCAAACTCGGAAAGTTGCGGCCAAAACACCCATTTTTGGCTCCCAGAATTCCCCAGCGGATCGTCAAAACAAGGTGGCAGAGTGCTGTCCAATGGGGCCCAACCTGTTGGCCAGGGGAACTGCTTCGGGCCCCTGCGCTGTTTGCTGCGGGCGACTGCCTTCCTCACTAGGGGGGTTAAAAGAAAGCTGTTTAAACAGTGACTCCAACTTAGGTTACTACTAAAGGAGCTGGTACTGCTCCTCCCCCCCCCCCCACCTTCCCCCCAGCAGCCGCGGCAGAAAAGTACGTGAGCGCTGGGGCCCCCCCCCGGGGTCAGACCTGCCCAAGGGGAGGGCCCGAGGGCCGCACATAGGCAGGGGCCAACTGTTTACGGAATTTCCCAAAATAAATTTGATTTTGTCTTCCCTCTCAATAGCGGGAAAAAAGGCTCCCAATTTTTGGACGGGTAGCGAGGGTCCCAATGGGGTGGAGAGCCAGAAGTCCCCCCTCTGCCGGTATGCGGACAAACCCGGCTGTCACAAGCCGGGCAAATAACATGCTGCGGGCCATCTGCACAAGCGACTCCGAGGGCCCCCTGACTCCTTTTTCCACTGTATACTCCCACGGTGCTTGAGGGCCCATCTGCCTCATCCCATCCACCCCCTCCAGTTTCTCCTGCCCTCCCCCTCTTGTCACCGGGGTAAAAAAATCCACTCTTTTTCCACCAGACAAGGGCTTTTTTGCTCCAATGTCCTCCTCCCCCAATTTCAGTCCCCACCGGACCCCATGGGGCCCCACAAAATTTTGGGTCCCCCAAACGTCTCCATCCCCTGCCCAACGAATTTTTAAAGCATCTTTTTCCAGGACATGAAGCAGTGTAAATTTGACTTTTTATTCAAACCCTAGACCGGGCACTACAAAAAACCCTCGCCCCCTCGAAGGGCCCCTCAAAAAAAGGCGGGTTGTCACGCATAAAGCTCCCGGGGGGTTTGACATAAAAATTTTACACGGGGGAGTATTTTCGTCTGCCTGGTCAAAAAAAAATCTTTAAATTTAGGCCTTTCTCTTTTATACAGCCCCGGCCCAAAACAGGGTTCAGGCTGGAATTCCAGCGGGTGGAAACATCGCATTTTCAGAGAGGGGTTTGGGGGGGCCGTTCGGGCCGCTGCAATTCGAGGGGGGTGTTCCGGGCGTTTTTACGAATGGATAAAGTGCATCAAAAAGTTTCCGGCCTTTTTTCAAAATGTTCTGAAAAACGGGGGAAATTTTCAAACCTTTTCAAAACCCAATTGAACACATGTCCAGGGAAAGGGCCTTTGGACCAACCCTCCTCGGGGAAAGGCCGGACACCATTTTCCCCCCAAAAGTCCTCACCAAATGGTTCCGATTTGCAGGGGGCGTGGAGAAACCCACACATCGATTTCTTGCTGCATGACGCAGACATTTCCCCCCCTGTGTGATTTTCATTTCGCCGGGGAAAAGCCAGGGTAAACTGCGTGAAAACCCGCTTTTCCCCTACCCCATTTGAAATGGAGCAAATTTGTGGGGGCTGAGATGGGGTGGGGGGGATAAGGAGGGCCCGGCCCTTGGCGCAGTGCAGCATTTTTGAAAACGTGGAGGAGAAAGGGGCCCGCCCCTCCTGTCCAAGTTTTTTTGGGGTCCTGTGCTGGAACACATTTCACCCATTGGGCCTTATAGGAAAATGTATTTGGGGCCCTGACCGTAGTTACAAGCTCCAGACCCCGCTGCCGTGCCCCTTGGAAAAAAACCGAAAAGCTCAAGGACTGACCCCCTTCTGTTCAAACAAAATTTTTTAAGTGTTTGGTACTGCCTTTTAAAAAAATTTAACGGTTTGGGAACTCTCCCCCTCGGCCGGCACAACCCCATTATTCTCTGAACGGCGCAGAGCCCAAACCAAATTTGGAAAGGGGGGACTGCGGGAACCAAAAAATTTTTGGAAACAGAGCCCCCAAGGGTTTCAGCTGCAGAAACCCCTTAGGAGGGTTGGGACCATCCTGTTTTTCTCTTTCAATCGCCTCGCTCCCGACTGCTGGCACCATGGGGTACGGGGACAGGGCATCGGGCCCGGGGAAATTTTATGTCAAAAAAGAAACAGCTCCCTTCGCAGAGGGTTTGACCCCTTGACGGGCTGAAAAGGCTTTCATGCCATTTGGGCCTGCTGCGCGCTTTTGCTGGGGGGCAGGATGGACCACCAAAAATCTGAGCCACGTTTCCCCCAGGCCCCCGGGATGGTAAAACGCTGCATGTTTTAAACGCAGGGCCGGGTGCCAACGTTAGCTCCCTGGCCACGCTTCACTTTCGGCCCAAGATTTCTACATATCCCAAAAACCGGCTCCTCCGGTGTCTTAGAAAAGGGAACTGCCAAAAACCGCCGAGAAAGGGAAATTTTACCCCCAAAACGCCCCGCACGGGGGAGTGACAATTCCCGGGCCCGCTGCCCCCCGCTGAGCCCCTGGTTTGCTACTTTTTTTAAACCTTTCGAAGGGGGTTTTTTTTACCCCGTGGCCCCCTTGGGCCCCGACCTCACACTGCGCAAACCCTTCTGACTAAACCGGCCACACACCCCCCCACTTTGGGGTTTGCGCTGCTTCCTGACCACAAGGACACCCCTTTTCCCTCCTGTTTATGAAACCCCTTTTTGCCTAACCCGGCCCCCCAAGTGGGGGTTTTCGGCCTAAAATCATCATCAAATGGTGTTTTCATCTTCACTGCTGCCCAACACCGTTTTGGGGTAGGCCGAGGTTTCCCCTCTCACAACATGACCTCGCCTGCCACTTTTCCACTTCTATCCCCGGGGCGCCTACTGCAAGAACAGGCGATTTTGGGCCCCCCATTTTTTTCGTGCCAATAAACTGCTTTTCTTTCCCTCCCTCAAAAATTTTTCATCCTCGCTATAAAATTGGCCCCTGGGGGCCCAGACCACATAGTAGATCTCTGGCTGAGGGAACCCATGGGACAGAGGCGGGGGTGGGGGGCAGGTTTAGGGGCCCCGCACCGCTCCCGGGCCATTCCAAAATAATGGGTTTTGTCGAGGTTTCCCCCCCGGGCTTTTTCTGGGGTTGTCAGATTTCATCGGGAGGAAGAGGATGACCAAATCAAACCCAAACAAGAAAACCCCTTTGGGGGGGTGAACCAACACACGGCCGCTAGATGACAGCGGCAAATTTTTGGGCCTCACCGAGTGAACCCCCGCTGCGACGTCCCCTTGGGTGTGCTGCAACCTGGGCCTGTTTTCCAAAAACCCCTCAGTCTGACATACTGTTTTTTTCAAAAAAAGTACAAACACTGTTTTGATGAGATTTCTGTAAAATGATAAAATTTTTACACCCTGTTTTTTACTCCAAATGAACCCAGTAACAAGCTTTTGGGGTTTCCCCTTAGAAATAAATTGCGCTTTCCCCAAATTGGGCCAGAAAAATTTTCTTGTATGTGCTTTAAAAACACTGTGTGCTTTACTAAAAGTAAAAACCCCAAACACTTTAATTAACCTTTGGACATGAATTGGCACAGGAAAAATGTATATATTTTTGGGGGTTGAAAAAGACGGATTTTTTGTCAGCCCCACCCCCAAAACAACGCTTTTAAATTTAACCCTCTGGGTGTAAATTGCGCCAAAGAATTTTAGCCCCCCCCAAACTAGTAGGGTTTGAAAACGTGTTTCAATTGCGTGTTTTCCTTTTTTCCCACGCCACACAACCAAAAAGTAAGTTTTTAAAAAAAACCTTTTCTTGTTAATTAAGGGGTAAAGGAAAAATTTTAAAAATTTTGGGGGGTTTTAAAAAGAAAGGTTTTTTTTTGGGTCACACACCAGCAAAACAAAGCTTAATTAACCCTGGATGTAAAAAGCGCCAAAGAATTTAAACCCCACAAAAAAGTAGCTTTTTAAACGTGTTAAAAATTGCGTGTTTTCTAAAGCCACACCACAAAAAGAACAGTTTTAATTAACCTTTGCTTGTGAATTAGGCTACAGGGAAAAAATTTAAAAATTTTTTTGGCTTTTAAAAAAGGTTTTTTTGGGGTCACAAAACCAGCAAAACAACGCTTTAAAATTTAACCCCCGTATGTAAATTGGGGCCAAAAAAAGAATTGGGGAACCCCAAAAAAGAAGTTGTAAAATTTTTTTTGTAAAAAACCCCTGGTTTTCTTTAAAAGAAAAACAAAAAGGAAAAAGGCTTAGAATTTCCCCCCTTGGATATTGAATTTATAATGCAGCTGCATTTTACCGGGACACAGGATTTTTAAACCCAAAACCCCAAAAAATTAGAAAAAAAACAAAAAGAGAAAAAGTCTCTGAGACAAGTTTAAACACCCCACAGAAATCGCTTTTATAAAAAAATTTAAATTTTTCATAAGAGCTATAGCCCGGAAGGCCACCTTCCCGGGTGACAACCCTTTAGAGAGTGTGAGCTCCTGGCAGGCCCCGGGGCTTAAAATAGTGCGGTTTACGTCACAGAAAAACCCCCCCGGCTCCCGAATTTGGGTTCACCCTGCACATTCATGTAGGCTAAGCCCTTCCCTTTCCCCCCCAGATGCCCTTTTCCCCTGTAGCCCCCATGTGGGTTGCACCATTTTATCAATCAAAAGCACACTTTTGGGTTTACCGGGGCCCAAGTACCCCCAAAGTTCACTTCGTTCCCAACCCCAAGTTTTACCTGAAAATTTAAAAGAAATTTCCCCTTCGTTAGAATCGATTCGCCCAACTCTAATTTTATTACACAAATGAACCCCCAGAAAAAGAATTAAAATTACAGATTGACAACAGAGATTACATTACACACCGAACCCCAAAAATTACATTAAAACTTAACCCCCGAGAAAACTAAAAATTAAACCCCCTGTACCCCCGAGAGTACATTACACCATAACCCCCAAAAATTACATTACACACAGTGCCCCAAAAATTTGCATTTTCACACCCGTGCCCCAGAATTATTAAAACCCCACCATAATCCCCCCGAAATTACACATTAAAACCCCCTATACCCCCGAATTACATTACACACGTACCCCCAAAATTTTCCTTTCACACAGTCCCCAAGATTACACTACACCCTTGTACCCGGGGAATTTCATAACTCACTGTACTCCCAAAAATACAAATTAAAACACCTTAAAACCCCCGAGATTAAAAACATTACCCACCATACACCAATTTAAAAAATTACTCATGTACCTAAGGGTTAGTTTTACCCCACCATAAAAAAAAACCCCCCCCCGATATTCCCGGCCCTTTTTTCACTGTTTCCCCAGAGATTTCATTAAAACCTGAACCCCCGAGATTACATCACAAAACATTACCCCCCAAAATAAAATCACACACTAAAACCCCAGAGATTAAAACATTACACACCATTCCCCCAGAGATTACAAAATTATCCACTATACCCCAGCATTAATTAAAACTCTGTACAGCAGAGAAAAATAAAACGCTAAACCCCCGAGAAATTTTAAAAAAATTTTAAAAACCGAAACCCCCGAGACTTTCAAGACAAGGGACCCCCGGAAACTGTAAAAGGGGTATAAAAACACATAATTGAACAAGACACAAACCCCACTTAGGAAAGGGGTTTTTCATGACAAAATTTTTCGGCAAATGCAAGTTTTTTTTGCTTGTTTGAAATTTTGGGACCCTTTCAAACGGGAAATTCCAATGAGCAAGGACCCAGAAATGCCCGCACACGTCTCCCCCAATTCCTTTTGTGGGTGTTAGTGCATAAAACTTCGAAGAATTCTGTGTAAGGGGGAAAAAAACCCTAAAACAAAGAAAATCCCGAAGAAAATCAGTTTTCCCTCCCTTTAAAAACAACACTTAAATTTTTCATAGGGGGTTTTTAAAAAGTAAAAACATTTTCCCGCTGGATTGGGAAAGCCCGGTTTTGAGGCAAATCCAGCACCGGAAACTGGGCCCAAATCACATTCCAAAACTTATGGGGGTGAAACCAAACCCCTTTAAATTATGTCACTTTGGGGATAACCCCTAGAAACGTGGTTGGCCCCTGCTAATCCCGGGGGTTTTAAAAAATTTGGGACTGGCCCCTTTCCCTGCTTTCAGGACCGGGCCCCCCTTCACTTAATTTTTTCCCTGGCACGTAATTTTTTTCAGGGAAAAACGGACATGGCTAGAACCCCGGGCTGCATACATAAACATCCACATATAAAAGTACAAAAACCCTAGGCAAAATGCACACAAAAACACCTGGCACCCCTTTTCTCCTCCTTTTTCCAGGGCCCCCCTTTAGCCCCGGTTCAGTTTGGGAAGGCTTTTCTTTTCTCTGATGAGGGCTGAGCATAAAAGGGGAAATGGTATACAAAGGGGGGGAAAAATAAAAGCCTCAATACAGAATGTTTCTGGACTGTGAGCATTTTTTCTGATTGGGAAGCCCCCCGCTCACTTTCCGCACTGCCTCACCTGCATGACACTGGGGAAATGCAACCTACTCTTTTCAACCCCCAAGATGTACCGAAATATAGGAGGCAAAGGGGTAACTTCTTCCCCCCCGGCTCTGCCTCCACACTTACCATAATTTTCATGCTTTCCCTAAGGATTAAAAATTTTTAAATTTAAGTGGTAAAAAATTGGGGGGGGGAAATTTTCCCCCCCCCAAAAACATTTGGGGGACCAGCAGGGGCCGACTGGGAATAAAAATCAGCCCGGCACAAATCCCCAGCACCCACACACAATAACCCTTAAAAAAAAAAATTTTCCCCTTTTTTCTCGCACCCGCCACTTTCTAAAATAAACAACCCCCTATAGGCTGCTTTTACACGGAGCACATTTTGAAAATTTTTTTTTTGTTTTTTGGTGCATTTTTGTGCAGAAAGGGAGAGTAGTTTTACAATTCTGCACAAAAAAAACGCAACAAAAAAAAGGGACCAAACCGCTCCTTTGAAAACCCCCCCAAACACAAGCAAAAAGAAACAGTGGTGCAGAGAAACCCCCCAACACAGAGTCGGTGGCACTTGCTTTTCAATCCGGGGGAAAACCCACAACCCGACACTACATAAGCAGCAAATAAAACCCACAACCCCACCAATCACATCACCAGTAGTCCCGGGCACCATTTCCCCAAATGAATACAGCACTGATTCCAAAACAAAAAGTTAAAAAGACCCCCACAGCAGGGGCCACAGGAGACCCCAAAACACCCTGATGGGATTGTTCTCTTCTTTTTTTCTTCTGGCCCAAAACCCCCATACATCTTCCCTGATGAGTTTTTTCCCCTTTCCCTTTTTTTCTCTGTCCGGGAAAAGCTTCAATGTCTTTTTCTTTCCCCGGGCACAAATTTGCCCCCTTTAGAATTTTTTCCACAAAAACACTTAACTTCCCCTCTTTTTTTAGCACTTTTTCTATCAATTCCCCAAACGCGTATGTTAGAAAACCCTAAAAAATTTGAAAAATTAAAAAAAAAGTCAGGGTAAGTTGGGAAATAAATTTGGGAGACGCCCATTAGGGAAGGGTAAACAGGGCCTTTCCCCCCATTAATTTGGGGAGGGAGAACCCCCGCCACAGGGGGCCCCGGAAACTAATGCGACCCTTTTTCCCACCCCCGTAGCGCCCACAACAGGCCCGGGACTTTGGGGCCCCCCCGGGGGGGAAAAACTGGTTCCCCCTGGGGGGCGATCCGAACCCCCCCCTGCGGCCCCACCCCAGCGGCCCCCGTCCAAAAACCCGGTTTGCCTTAAAGGGCAGTCCGGGGGCCTTTGGGACCAGTCCCCCCGTACCCTCCTAAAGTTTCACCCCATGATGGGCACCCTATAAAAAGCATGCCACATAAATGCTAATTTTGGCAAACTGGCAGGAAACTACAATTGGGTTTGATAGCAACAAGCAGATCAAGGGGAAAATCCCTGCCAAAAAAAAATTTTAACGTCCAGTGGAAACCCATTTTTCCACTACCAAGAGCAAGATATTTTTCCCCCGTGCATCAAAAGGAAAAACAGAAAGGGAAAAAAAAGAAAGCCAAGGGGGAAGGGCTCCTTTTTTGGAACTGGAGCCCCTCAGCTAGCATTTCCAAAAAAAAGCTCACTTTGCTTTCACTCAGTAAAGGGGGAAATTTTCTCCTGAGCCCATTTCCCCCAACGATTTATTGGGGATAATGTGACAATTTTCCCCTTTTCAAAATTGTTGCTTAAAGCAGAAGGATTTTGATTTGGGGCTATGTAAGGCTTTTCAATTTTATAAAGAGGGGCATGCTCTCGTTGTATAAGGGAGGAAAATTTTTCAAGCGCAATCCGGGTCTTGACGTCCCCCTAGGGAAAGGGGGCGAGGGCTTTTGCTCACCAAAATTTCCGCCCCTTCTCAAACCCCGCATTTTGGCCCACTTTCAGCGATGCAAACATCATTTTGGGGCCTTCCCCGTCAAACCCTCTGCAATTTTTTTTCGTGCAAAATTTTTTTCGGGTGTGCAAAAGGTCATTTTTTATTGGGTTTTTTTGGTCAGGCCACTCTAAAAGCACCAATATTAAAAAGGGCGTATTGAAAAAAATTTTTATTTCAAATACTCATTTTTTTCTTGCCCAATTTTAATTTTGAGTTCCATAAGGGATTTTTTTCTTTGGTTTGGAGTCCCAAACCCCTTTAAAAGACACCAATATAAAGGTGGGGTATTAAAAAAAAAAACTTTTTACAAATAAAATAAAAATTCTTCATGCAAATTTTATTCTGAGTGTCCAAAAGGTCATTTTTGCTTGTTTTGGGGTCAGGATACTGTAAAAGGGGTGCCAGGTGTGCCAATAGGGCAGTACTCCTGTCAGTGGGTCCTAATCAAAAAGGGGCCCAGTGATATTTTAAAAAATAGGAACTAGTAATGGGTGAGGGCCCCATTTGATTTAGCTGCATGGGGCCCTGAAATGGTTAATAGATGACTGACGGTACCTATAACTACAGCCCTGCCAGCTGAACGTCCATGTTCCCTGTTGGGATGTTCTTGCTGTCACCACATATATGACATGTTCTTGGGCCATGGTGCATAAAGAGATAGGGGTCTCCTGCCAGTTACCATGTGCCATTTTCAATACCGGTGTCTTCTTACATGTGAAAGGGACCCTATTACCGCTGCACTTCCTATAGCTACGCCCCTGCTTGCAGGCTGTCCTCATCTCTTCAGTTAGCCATTGAACGGAATTATTTTAGCCTGTGAATTTTTTTCTGTGACTCTTAGAGCCAATTTTTCTTCACTAAGTTGTACCACGTATACAGTTTACTCTTCTGGATGGTAATTCCATCTTCTCCTCACCTGTTTCAGCATAAAAATGAACCTGATAATCGTATCCCATTGACTTTAATTGGAATCGGCAAGTAATCAAAATCGAGATAAAAAAATCGGCACGATTTTCTTTAAAATCGGAAAATCGGCTCAATCTAGATTTATTTACTAATCGCTGATCACTAGCATCTGTCCGCTCCTCCATCACTAATACTAGAAATAAAATAATAAAAAAATACAGAAACACCAGAGAAAAAGCTGAATGTGATAATACAGATAAATACACAGTAAAGATGTATAGAGTGTAATACAGAAAAAGTTGATACAAGAAAAATAAAGACAAGAAATTAGTAGGCGCTAATAAGACTAAGTCCTAATCATCATATGAATCAAAAGCTTATGTATTTACTAGAAATAACAAATCATAGTAATATAAAAGTAAGAACTATGAAATGGGGAAAGAAGGAAAGGTGGTGATAAATGCTCTGCCAAGAAGCTAGTCCTATTCTGCATTGGGCACAATGTGCAATGGAGCTCAGGAAAAACATTTTTGAGATTATCCTTTGTGAAAAGCTATTCGTTTTTCAAAACTATAGTTGGTACTCACTATGGGCAACATGTCAGAATTGGGCTGCAACACTTTTTGGTGCATTTTGCATGAAAAACTGTCATAGCCCTATTCTATATATGTATGAACAGTTGTACATCAAAACAAGGCACAGTTTGTGCCAGGCATGACACATTTGAACACACCTAAGTTATACTCTTAAGATACATAGCTATGTGCCTAAGATATGCAATGCAAGGCATACCACATGCCAGATTTAAGACAGGTTAAACATTCAGCTGCACTATACACTCATTTAATGCACCTTAAAGCTGGCGTGGCGGTGCCTCTTATCTGACATATCGCCCTATGTCTTCAACTTCACATAATTCTGAAATGAGGGGTGATTTCCACTTCTTTACAATGACTAGTTTAGCTGCATGAAGGATATGAGAAAACATACTCCAAATGTCAGTCAACAGATTACACTCCCAAAAGATAATAATAATAATTTTTTGTATTGCTCTCCAAAATTAGTGCAGACTGTAGATCTGTGAGCCCATGAGACCGCAGCTTTCCATTGGAACTTGGAATAAGGGTGAGATCAGACTCTCTCCTGGGCTAGAATGTTGGGAATTTTAACAAACTGTGTGTTATCAGTGAGGATATCATAGAACAGTCTGGTGGCTTTTTATTGAGTATTGGAGAATTGAGTAATAGAAGAACCGGGTTCCTGAAGAAATCTGGATCTGAAAGATGAAAAGATTTCTTAAGCTCTGAGAAGTGCTGGAGAGATGATTCTGCCATTATATCTGAACGGAGCAGAGCACCTTTGGATTCCCAAGCATTGGTAGGGAAAAATCAGAATATGTTTAGTTAAGGCTGATAATGGTATGTGGGAATTTGAGGATAGTTGCTGGGATTTAATCTATGGCAACAACGAAGCATAAAATCAATGGTGGTTGAGATTTTGCCTTCCAATAGTGATCTGATACAGTCCAAAGAATATGTCCTAGTTAGGGATGAGCGAATCGATTCTAGCAATACGCTCATTTTCAGGGAAAATTCGATTCTGAACGAAGCCGAAGTTCATGGCGATTTGTGGTAACGAATCATCTTTTTTATGTAATGGCTGTGAGCACATGGCATAACATGGAGCAGAGAACTATGGGAAGAAGAAAGGAACACCCTCAATGACAGGTGCAAACATGCAGCCAATCAGCAGCAGCCAGCTTCTGTGACGTCACAGCCCTATAAATAGGAAGCCCTCTTAAATTCTGCCACTTCTCACTTTGTCTCCTAAGCAAAAGCATCTGGGTGTAGCAGCACTCTGTGCAAAATAATTCAGATTTTTGAGCTACTGGGGAGAAAGACATTCACAAGTGCGTGCCATATACTTACCTGTTTCTGAACCAGTGATTTTTTTTTTATTTTGGAATATTGCAGTCCGTCCCCAAGAGTTTATTTATACTCTGTTTGTGGGGTATTCTCAATCAAATCCAGGGTGTTTGTGTTTCGGACCCATACACACCTGAAGTTCATCACGTTCAGTCTGTAGGGTATTTTATTCTGTTCCCAACACTGAATTTATCCTCTCTTTGTGGAATATTGTGAGTGAAATTCAGGGTATGTGTATTTCTGTCCCAAACACGCCTGAAATCCATCCTGTTCATTCTGTAGTGTATTTTATTCTATGCCGAAGAGTTCAGTTATCCTTTGTTTGTGGGGTGTTTTGAGTCACATTCAGGGTGTGTATTTCTGCCCCATACACGTATGAAATTCATCTGTGGGGGTATTTTAATCTGCGGCCAAGAGTTAATTTATCCCCTTTTGTGGGGAATTCTGTGTCAAATCCAGTGTTTGTGTATTTCTGCCCAACATACAAATCAAGCTGGTTTAGTCTGTTGGGATATTGGTATCTGTGGCAAACAGCAAATTTTTTCACTTATTGTGGTGTTTCTGTTAAACGCTGATACAGGTAGAGCCCCCCCAAAAGAGTGGAGAGGGTGTTGTCAGTAATTTTGCATTGACGTCACTAATCATTTTGCCCTTCCTTTGATCCTTCAGTGTCTGCTTCCATCAGTATTGATATATCACTGCAAATAATAATCCCTGTTAAAACATAACTTTTACTAGGCTATCTAAAATAACACAATCTAAACCCCTATAAATTACCACCACATACCTAGATGATACAGCATACTGTGTACTATCCGTCAGTGGAGTATTCGCCCCGAAAAAGGGCGGCTCCGCTTTTATGACAGACAATATCACTATATACGTGTATAAACACCTTACATCCAAGCTATCCCGACGCGTTTCCCCCGTACAGTTTTAGGGTTCATCAGGGGATTCAAAAAACACTCTTCTCGCTGTGGAATAAGAGTACGCTATATACAACGCATATACAACCTAATCTACAACACATATACTTCCTATGCAAATTAAATAGGGAGACTGATACTTAGCTTTGATGCTGTCGGGTATAGGAATGATACTCCCCGCAGCTCCTTTGGTATGCTGGAAACCCCAGGATAAGAGGGTTTACAGGCAAATCATCTCTGCTTCCCTTACTTTCAATGGCCCTCAAAATGTATAATAAAAAACACCCCAACACTTCCAATTTGGTATATATTAGATTAAAACCTATTGCGGGTTCCTATAACGTGTGTGCGCGTATCCACTATGTTTGTTTTTACCCGGCTTTCCCGGGATGTTAAATGCGCATATCCGGAAAGAAAAAACATGTCATTTCCCGGATAGTGCCGTCAGGGACCGCACTGCGCATGTCTTTAAACCGGCCCAAACCATGCGGCGCCCGGCGTTCTCAAAACTTCACTGCGCATGTCTAAAAAGAAAAAACATGTCACTTTCGGCCAATGCCGTCACTGTGCACATGAAAAACACCGCCTGATCTCTATGTCGGAGCCCAAACGCGCGCCTAACCACTTCCTGTATAACAGCGGCAAAGAAAAAACACTCGGCGAGTGCACGCGTTCCGACGCAAATCCCATCTATTCAAATATGATTGATAACCAGCCATAGCGGTGGGACGTATCGCCTCAGTTCTCAGAATCTCTCAAGGCAATTACCATACAACAGACACACATAGTTTAATGAGGGCTTAATACAGGGCCATAGATTACGGGGTACAGACATTCACTGTCCTCATCTGACTTAAATTATCAGACGGTAGGTAGTCAATGAATATAATGAAAAAATTATAAATATAGTACTATACATGTCCAATGGTCAGATTTGAAGAATCAAAAAGTGGCCCTCCATGGAGAGTGCGAAAAAGACAGAGCAGGGTGAACAGACCCAAAGCAGAGTCTATTCAATAAAGCAACCAATTGCAAAGTCCATTGAGGCCCTTTGGATGAACCGAATCCATACGATAGATCCATTGGGCCTTTTTAAACACAGAATTCGTCTATCCCACTCCCCTCCTCTGGGGGATGGTCCACGACTTCTAAGATCAAAAAACGCAGAGATTCCCTTTCACCTTTATGATGTTCCCACACATGTCGTGCTACTGGTGTTTCTCTTCTATTTCGTCTGTCCCCCAGATGTTCTCCCACCTTTTTTTAAATATTCTCCTTGTTTTCCAATGAAATTGAGTGGGCAGGGCATACACACTTTGTAGACTACTCCTTCTGTCCACAGTTAGCAAAATCATAAATGAAAAATTGCTTTCCATTAGAGGCACTTGTAAGGATTTAGTTTGTTGTATATATGGGCAGGCTACACACCCTCTGTCCATTTTTTAAAACATACCAATTGGTCTTCTTTCCAAACCACGTGCTTGAGAGGGTATTGATGTATAATGACTATGGATCAGTCTATCCTTGATAGTCTACCCCTCCGATAGGTTATCAAAGGGGTTGGGGGAAAGATATCCCTTTAGGTCCTGACCCAACATTAAGTTTTCCCAGTATTTTTGAGAATTTTACACACTTCTAGATTTCTGTCATCAAAAGTTAAAAACTAAAACGTGCCTTATTTTGTCTTTATCTTCCTGGGGTTTCCCCTTGTTAGCAAAGTTGTCCTATTCTGTTTTTGTGCTTTGCCTGAAGGCTGATTCCAGGACTCTTGAGGGATATCCTCGATTCAGAAATCTCTCTCTCAACATACCTGACTGTCTCCTAAAGTCCTCATCTCTGGAACAATTTCTCTTAACTCTCAGAAATTGACCCTTCGGTATTCCTCTCCTACAGGGCAATAGATGGTAACTTTCCCAGTGTAACAAGCTGTTAGTTTGCTGTAGGTTTCCTATACATATCTGTGTGAATATTACCATTTGAATCTTTAATGATAAGGACATCCAAGAAGGGTAGACATCTCTCCTGCATTTCAAATGTGAAATGCATGCCAATTTTGTTTTGTACAACAAATTCCTCAAAGTGACGCCTTGTACCTTCCCAGAGAATGATGATGTCATCAATGTACCTCCCCCAGAATAGAATCTGGGGGGGCCATTGATCATCCCCTGATTGAGATACCAAGGTGGCCTCCCACCAGCCCAGGAACAGATTTGCATATGCGGGAGCGCAAGGGCTCCCCATTGCGGTGCCCCTGAGCTGGTGGAAGGTCTTGTTGCAAAAGACAAAATAATTATGTCTTAGCACAAAATCAAGTAATTTGATGACAAAAGCACTATGAGCCTGGAATTCTATACTTCTTGTAGGGCAAAAATATTTTACTGCCGAATGCCGTTTTCATGTGGGATATTACTATATAGGCTTTCTACACTATAGAGCCCAATAGTACTTCTTTATTGACTGTAATCCCATCCAATCTACGCAAAAGATCAGAATATCTCTTATGTAAGATGGCAAACGTGGTTACAAATCCTGTAAGATTTATCTAAGTAGATCCCCACTTTTGCGTAATTGATCCTACACCTGAGACTTGGTCTACCTTTTAGTGGGGTATAACCCTTATGGGACTTAGGAATCGAGTAGGGAATGTGGTATTTGGGGATTAGAAGGCATCATAAATTTAAATTCTGTATTTGATAAGCCTGTCTCTAAGCCCTCCACAAGTATCCTTTCTAGTTCCATAATAAAGGGTTTTTGTTGGAAACTGAAAGATAAAATGTCATAATTTTTGTCCTTGAGAAGATCGTTACACATCTGTTTATACATATCATGATTTAAATAACTATATTTTCCCCCCTTATCGGAGGGTTTTGATGGTTATGACTTATCCCGTTCAAGTTTGACAATGGGTTCTAATTCCTTTTCTTTAAGTTGTTATGAATGGTAACCCTGTTCACCCGATCACAAATTCTTTTTGAACTATTTGCAAAAATAATCAATTTCACGTGTATCCAGCTGACTCGGGGCATCTCCTACTTTTGAGTTTCAATTTAGTTTGTCCCTCTCTTATTTCTTCCTCCACCAATAAGGGACAACCAAAGTACGTATAACCCTCTAATCTTGTGGCGTGACACCCAATTGTTGGCATTCAATTTCATCTTTGATTTTAAAAAATTTGTGCCACTTGTGCTTAGCACAAATAGATGTACCTTAGTCCATGGAAAAATCACGGGAAATTAGTGGTGGGCACAAAAGTCAGGCCCATCTGTAGAATCTGTAGCTTTCTGTTACTCAATTTCCTATCGGTGAGATTAATTATCTGATGTTGATCTAATATCATTGTTTCTGACGATGTCTCAGGCCGGACGCGGGGCCTCTCCAACCCTCTAAAAAAGGGGGAGTATTGGAGTTGCCAGAGGATGAGGAGGCATAATAATCCATATGCACTCCCATTCCTCCTGAATTCTGGCGTGGACCCCCATTTTCTAGCTCTAAATCCCTCTTGTTCTTCCCTAGATCTTATAGTTGTTTGTGAATTGGTGTCCCGAAGATTCTGCGTCAGATGACAATACTTCTCTGGGGGTAGTGGGCTTAGATTTTTAGGAAATTGAAGGCCCCTCCCTTCCTTAAATTCTTGAAGGTCCCTTAAGTATTGTTTGCGTTTCCGTACCTTCAGTCCTGTCTGATATTTTTCTATAGAATTTTGTAGGCTTTGTTCTCTCCTAGTGAAGTTCTTTGGGCCCTCTAAATTTTTGATGCTTTCTATAAATTTTTTAGGGGTTGTAGAAGTACTTTCTAGTGTTTTATTTTCCTCCTTTAATAAGATTTTCATAAGACGTATAGAGCTGTCTATAAGTTCTGTTTCCCACTCTGTCAACAGGGATTCGGACTGTGATCTGACGGCAGGTGTTATGTAGATTCTAAGTCCACTAGGTATAATACGTGATTCGATATAATGCTCTAATGTTTGTGCCTCCCACCAAGATTTAATATTGGCTCGGTAAGTGTATATAGTTGTTTGAATACCCTCTTAATTCTGAAGGATCACTCTGATCTGAACTCCACCTCAACGTCTGAAAAACACCGCTCTTGCCTCAGTTCGCCATTTCTCTTTTTTCCACAGGGCCACTTAAAAAACTGGCCATAATATTTAGAAATACTACAAATTTCTATATAAACAGAGGATTTAACCAATATATCACTGCAAATAATAATCCCTGTTAAAACATAACTTTTACTAGGCTATCTAGGCTATCCTTTGATCCTTCAGTGTCTGCTTCCATCAGTATTGGTAAAGCCAAATCCAAATCCAAAAAATAATAAGTGGAATATATGCATGTCTCCTGCGTTTTGTATCCACTCTTGCTTTTGGCTACCTAAACATCAGACAATCCTGATGCAAACAAAGGACCATGTCATACTAGCCTTATGGCTTCCCCGAAGACACAATCGGTTTTGTTTGTCCTTTTCATTCCTTCGGACAGATTAAAAGAAGTAGAAAACCAAACATAGTGCCAACGTCATAGAGTGGTGGAGGGTGGAAACAGCATTAGTAAACCACAGGGTGGTCGAGTGAGAGACTGGTCAGTTGGCAGCAGCATAAGTAGGCCACAGAGTGTGGAGGTGGCAGCAACATCAGTAGCTTACACAGTGGCACAATTACATAGTGTGGAGGTGGCAGCAGCAACTGCAGCAGCATTGGGCCAGAGAGTGGCACAATGTCATAATGAGGAGGTGGCGGCAACAGCAGCAACAAGACAGAGAGTGACATAGCTTGGAGGCGACAGCAGCAGCAAGAGGAGACCGGAGTGGTGGCAGCAGCTTCAGAAGGCTACATAATGGCCCATTGAACAGTGGGGAGGGGGGTGGCGCTGGTAAAGATGGTGGGTGGTAGAAGGAACAGCTGGCAGCAGATGTGTGGCAGCATCAGAATAGTAGCTGAGGCAGGTAACCAGAAGAATCCAAAGTTCAGGGTCTGCTCCAGGTGCTGCTGCTGGTGGGTATCTTCCTCACTCGGGGGGGTCAAGAAAGCAGCTCATCAACAACTCCAGACTCAGGTTGCTTCTGATGGAGCTGGTACTGCTCCTACCCCCCCCCCCCCAAAACCACCTCCCCACAGCAGCCGTGGCAGTGGTAGGTGAGTGATGAGGAACCCCCCCAGTCAGAGGATGGACGATGATACAGATAGATCTCTCTATCAATGGCTGCACTCTCTCACTTGCTCCGCAAGTCAGCTGCCTTGGGATAACCTTTGACTCCAATCTGGCTTTTCAGACCACACATCCAAACCATTACCCTTGCCTCCACCTGAAAAATATCTCCTCAATCCACACATTCCTTCACTTTGAAAGCACAAAAATGCTTGTCCATGCCCTTGTCATCTCATGCTTAGACTTTTGCAACATCCTTCTCTGTGGCCTCCCATCTAGCACCCTCGTTCCCCTTCAATCCATCCTTAACTGCACTGCCCATCTGATTCACCGCTCTCCTCATTACTCCTCTGCCTCTCCCCTCTGCCAATCCCTTCATTGGCTGCCCATTGCCCCCGCCGGACTCTTGTGGCCGTAAGATGTAGTCAACATGTCTCCAGTCCCCTGAACAGATTTTGCAGCATCATTACCATGACATGAAGCAGTGGAATGACGTTGTTCATCCCGTAGTCCTTTCAACTGACACATAATGTGGCCTCCTGAAAGACCCTGAGCAAATAGCAGGTGTCACCCATGAGCTGTCACTGGCTGACATAAAAATTACATAGTGGAGTATTCGCTTGGATCATCAAAAAATCATTAATGGCCTTTCTCTGTTCATAGATGTCTCTCTGTTTTGCTCTGTTCATAGATGTATCTCTGATTTGCGCTGTTCATAGAATTCTCTATGTAATGCTCTTATCATAGTATCTCTTTTCTGTTCAGCTCAAAGATGGTGTTCTTGGCAGTTTAGGAATGGCTGAAGTCCATGCAAAGATTCCTGGCCATTTTTTAGAACATCTGAAGATTGTGGAAACGTGAGGTAAACCTTTTTTGGACAACCAGATTAAACATGTGCGCCATGCATGGCACATGGCTCCAGCCCTCCTCGGCACTTCATTGACTCCTTTTCATTGTCTGTCACCTTGGTTTTGATTTTTAGTTGTCGCAGAGAAAGCCAGGAATCGATTTAGTCTTTCATGATGCGATGCAGTTCCCCCTCTGTGCGAATTTGTTTGCCCAGGCAAAACAGGTGTAGAGCTGCATGACTGCCATGCCCTGCAAATGTGGTATGCTGGAGGAGCACTAAGACTTGTCGATGCAGTGGAGACTAAGGTGGTGGTGGAGGATCAGCAATTTGACAACGTGGAGGAGAAAGCAGCGTCTCCTGTCCCAGTTGCTGGTGAGACTGTAGTTGCAGCTCCACACGTCCGCGCTGCCGTGCACTTTGGAAGACATACTTCTTCCAAATTCGATTTGCTCATCCCTAAGTATCACTTCCTCATCAGGCATTTTTATCAGCTGCATTTGGGACTGAGTAAGATGTATATTCATAATAAAAAATTAAAAAAATATATATATAATTTACCTAAAGTCTTCTCAGAGTCTAGTGCACCTGCTTAGTGTTCAATATAAAATTAACATGATATTATCTTTCTGATAAAAGTGGTATCTCCTGCAAAACTTACTACTCTTGTACTACCAAATTATTATAAAATAAATCTGAAACACATATATATCTTACAACCCAAAAAATATAATTCAATTTTCAAATATTAATAGCTTGAAACAGAATTCCAATAATACTAAATATAGAAGAATTTGTTTTATCCAGTGTATGCCAAAAAAATCCTGCTTCTTACCAAATATACAATTGAAATGGATCTATGTATCCGTCCAAAAAAATATAAAGAAGACCTTGTACATGTACTGTCCATGACCGTAGCTACAGCTCCACACGTCCGCGCTGCCGTGCACTTTGGAAGACACCAACAGGCTCAAAGACTGGCTCACCTTCTGTTCTACATATTTTTGAAAAGAAATGACTGCTTGGGACTCTCCACCTCAGCTCAGCACAAGTCATCAGTTCTCTGAATGGTGCAGGAGTCCACCACTTGAAAAGGGAAGGACTGCAGTACCACCAACTTGGACAGGAGCACTTTCAGCTTCTGCACCTTAGGATGGCTAGACACAGACTGCTGTCTCTTGGCAATCGTCTCGGTGAACGACTGGTGGCGCCACTCATGGCGAGAAGCAGGAGCATCTGGACCTCGGCAAAGGTGGTGGAGCCTTGACTGCCTGAAATGGGAGGCGTGCCACTGGGTGCTGCCGTTGTGGCAGGATGAACCACCACATCTGAAAGACGTTTCTCCCAGGCCACTGGATGGTGATGCTGCATATGTTGACACTGCCTCGGTGCGCCCCTGCACCGCTACTTTCTGGGACCTGCAAAGCAGCTGTCTACCCCATGGCCATTTGGCTCCCGACCTCACACTGCTGCCACTCTGCTGACTCCTGGCCACACTACCGATTTGCCGGCTGCACCACTGCCTGACGCGCAAGCTGCGGCTCTCTTCTCCTGATGATGATGAAGCCCTTGCTTCCAGGGCTGGGACAATGGGTAGGCGAAGGTAAGCGACCGCCTAGGGCGCCACTTCATCCCAGGCAGAAAAGGAGGCACAAGGAGGCATGGAGTGGGCTGAATTTTCCATTTGAGGGGCACTTTATGCCTTGATTGCCTAGGGCACCAGAATACCTTGTCCCGGCCTTGCTTGCTTCACCCAGCTCCCAAGTGTGATTGGCTACATTTATTATCGTTTGCCTGTCACTGCTGTCCTCCTCAACGGTCTCGTTGTAAAGAGCCTAACCACTCACAACGTAACCCCCATGCCACTCTCATCATCACTACTTGCCTGCTTTCTGCAAGAAGTATCTGATGTCTGTCCCACGTCTTTGCTACCATTTAGCTGCTCACTGTCCTCCAATAGTTGGTCCTCGCTGGCATAGTAGCACAGAGTCCATGGCACATAGTAGTTCTCTGGCTATGGAAGCCAAACGGGACAGAGGCGGGTTGAGGAAAGGTGAGGGCCCCTGACCTGCTCCCGGGCAATGTCAGCTAATGGTTGTGTCTGACTAACCCACTGACTCTTGACTGGGGTTGTCAGATGTCATCTGGGAGGAAGTGGATGACCTAGTCAACTATTCAAGAACCGTTGGCTTGGTGGTTAACACACAGCTGCTAGATTACACCAGTAGCTCTGGCCTCTCCGAGTGACTCCTGCTGTGACTTCCCCTTACTGTGCTGCGACCTGTGTCTGCTCCAGGAACCTACTATTGCGTTCTTTGACGCTATAGTAGGATCTTGGCCCTCAGCTTGGTTCTTTCCAGCTGGCACTGACATTACCTTGTCAGGCTGCGTTTCCACTTCAGATATTTGGTCAGTTTTGCCCTGTAACTGCCCAGAGAAGTGAAATGTGAAGCGATTTTAAGAGCGGCGCCTGTCATCTGTGTGTTATACTAAAACACAGCATTGTTTCAATACCAAACCACGCTCCCTATGCATATTTGAGCATGGCACAATGTTCTAAAACACCATACAGACTCTCCACAGTCAGAAAATAGCTGTTTTTTAACGCAATTCACCATGAATAAATTTGGATCGAAATGCATTTTTTGAAAAATTTGGCGAGTTTTTGAGAAATTTGCTCTTCTCTAGTCGTAGTACAAAAAAGGAAACCCAGAAATATTACAGAAACCCTGGGAGATGGGGCAGCAGCCAGTTTTTGAAAGCTGGATAGCCTCTCCAGTGACATGGAAAGCTGATAAGCCCATGAGGGGGAAGATCGTTTACCTCCCTCAGTGCAGGAAAGGCCATGTGCACCCCCCGCAGCTGAACAATATAATGATGTCCTCCACCCTCCAACTCCACTATAAACCCTCCTCACCTCCACCACTTCCCTCCATGTCCCACTCTGGCCCTGCCTATTGAAGGCAGATGCTGTCTTTAACTACCACTCGGTACCTACCATATATGAGACAGGCTCAGCTCCTGAGCCAATCCATACTTGTACCCCCTTACTGACTGGCAGAGGTAGGTGCCTAACAGGTGCCCCCCTTTACCACCCGTATCCAGCCCTTTTTAAGGGTTTGGCCCCTTTAATAAAAATTTTTATCAACTATGGTAGCAGAAAGCTGAGACCTCACCACTACCCCAACCCATAGGGTTGTCACATGGATGGCCTCCTATACAAAGGGCAGGAAGGTTTACCCTATGTTACTCCTTCAACCTGTAACCGGTCTGCAGCTCTAAACCATACACAGCGGGAATTCCCACAATTTGTCCTACAGTTGCACTTACAGTTTGAGATGGGCCCGAGGGGCCCCAAAAACACAGTGTTCGGGGTTTATTTTCCCCATATTTGCAATACCACTTCCAAAAAAATTTGGCTCTAAAAAAATAAACAAAATTTACACATACACAAAAAACCCCATAGATGAAAAAAATTCCAAACCTCAAAATTGTGGTTTTTTTTGGTCATTTTCCGTCCTATAAAAATTGGAATAAAATTGATCAAAAAGGTCTCCTATATTGCAAACTGGTACCAATAAAAAGTACACTTCAGCCCGCAAAAAAATCTGCCTCACTAACGCCCAAAAGTTTAGTAAAAAAAAAAAGTTTTTGGGCCTGAAATGGCACTGAGACCAAATGTGAATAAAAAAATTTTGGAAAATTTTTTTAAGGGCCCAAAACATAAGAAACCTAATTTTTGGGTATTGCCGATCGTATAACCTCACATATTTATTTACCGAGAGAAGGGTTTAAAAGCAAAAACCCAAAAAAACATGGCAAATACTTTTTTCATTGGCCCACGATACCCTCCCCTCTTGTACATATCACAGGTCCTGGGGCCCACACAATACCCTCCCTCCATTTTAATAAAAAAACGGTCCCGGGGGAGAAAAAATACTGAAACCCTCCACCCATTGGAAATTTTATCACAGTCCGGCAGCAACAAAAAAAGTCCCGAATCCTCCCCTCCTGTACCATCATCACATCCTGGCACACACAGCAGTAAAAATTACTTCTCCCTCCTTTTAAAGGACCGGAACACAGCAGTCCAGACTCCTCCCTCCCTGGACTCTTCACAGGTCCTGGAGACACACATACATACCTCCCCCCCATGTGGCTATCACAGGCCGGAAACACACACATCACATACTCCCCCCTCCATGTGCTTAAACACAGGGCCTGGAGCACACAAACAGTCCACATGACCCTCCCCCCATGTTCATCCACAGGTCCTAGCCACAGCGCACAGACCCTCCCTCCATGTGACATCACACAGTCCTGGGAAAAACAAACATCAATACCTCCCCTCCATTGAAATCTCCAGGACCAGGGGCAATTTTGGGGACCGGCCCTTTTCCGAAGAGGAGTTTGTCTGTTTATTAAATCTTTCCTTACTGACGTTTTGCATCTTAAAGGGTTTTTAGATACAATTTTTTGTCAGGCTAAAAAGGGTTTTCCACTCTCTATTTGGTGCTTACATGCTTTCTATTCTCCCGGGGTAGAAGAGGTGGGTTTTTAACTTAAGAAAAAAAAAAACCCTTTTCAAGCCCCCCCCCTTTGTGAGGTCATAAACCCCCCACCCCTTGCGCCCCCCCAAGCTGAATACCTTGTGTTCATCAGCCTCACAAGGGGAAGACCTCTGTGCCCAGCTAAGCACAAATGCAATTGTTTGGCTAGAAACAGAGAAGTACAACACAAGGAGCCAGGAAAAACCCAGGGGAAAGTGTGGGAGACAGGGGCCATGGCAGCAAGGGGGGGAGCTGTAGAAATGGGTAGGGGTCGCGGGGACAGCTGGGAGGGGGGAGAGGATGCTGGAAAACCCGGAGAAGCTGGCCCGGGGGAGGGAGAGATTTGGGCCAGGGGGAACAGTGGAGCAGCGGGGAGAGGGCGCTGGAAAAGGGGACAGCT